>JAFIDM010047652.1:0-17217 GCA_023159025.1 Thereuonema tuberculata
ATATCCCATTAGTGAATCCTTAAAAAAGTGTATTTACATCTATTCCACATCAAACTAGGCCTCATTAAAATTTTGTCAAAGCAATGGACAAAAGTAGCCCTAAGTTTCCATTTTTGACGCAGAAATTTCCCAAAATTACTGATTCAATATTAAAGAAGAAATATTTGTGGGTCCATAAATGAGAGCACAATGCAAGATGACAAGTTAGAGAAACATTTTAATCAGGTGGTTTAAATCAGCCTTGCAATCATTCAGAAAATGTTACTCAGAAATTTTTTGGGAAACCAAAAGACTGAAAACTACCGTTATGTAGTAAGAGAATTAATGATGTTCGAGAGAATACCTAACTCTATGAGGGTGTTAAACCTCTTACCTAAACTCGATAGCTTAACATTTGTTTGAAGTAAAGTTGACATTAAATAAATCAAAAGATTTAAATAGATAAACAAACAATTTAATATCTTTGAACAATCAATATAAGTACTTTTGTATCTTCTACAATTCAACAAATTCAATCCTTATGCATCGTCACGGTCCTTGGCACCAGTTAAGTATTTAACTGTCTTAAAGAGTTCATTAAGATTTTAACCAGTATTCTTGTGAAATGTGCTACAGAAACTTTGAATATATTAGACTTTGTTTAGAACTGTAATTATTTTATATCTGATAGGATCGATTATCAAGAAAATTAAAAGGATAAAGAAATATATTCTTGTTGTTGAAATCACATAATAGACTGAACTGGTTAAAAATAAGTAGTGGATAATTTTAGTGGAAGATTATTGTCATCGATTGCGATATAGAATAACTCTGCTAGATTACAAATTAATAAGGGATACATTATACAGTCAAAATAAATAAGATGTATAAATTATAAAGAAAATTCTTTGGATTAAATAATCTTATAAGAACATTTTCATCTGTGCTATCTTTTATTTTGCAATTTTGTGTCCTACATATTGAGCTTTTGTCAAAAGGTTATGACCCCCAGAACGATTCCATTGCGCCATATCGTGCTTCTTTTTAAGACTATTCACTAGCCACGTATGCTTGATATGTTTTAGCATAACTAATTTAGTTACCATCTAGTAATCTCTATTATTGAATTCTACAATATCCACCGTGGCCAGCCATATGCTTATGTATAATGGACAGAACTATTTACGATGGAAAATCTCGTTAAGGACTAGTCTTCAATGAGAAGGTCTTTGGGGCCTTGCAAATAGCCCCATCCAAGAATTGAAAGACATTGCTGATCTGGATAAACATAGAAAAATGCTGATGAAAGCTAAAAAGGCTGTTGGGTTGATTGTTGGATCGGTTGAAGAACGTTTCAGAGTCTTGATTAAGGAAGAAGAAGATCCTCAAAAAGTTTTGGCTGAATTGGAGGATAAATTTAATACCACAGACTATTTAAGGATAACTTACCTTCAACGAGAACTTTACATTTCTAGTAAAATGCAAGATGTGATGATATTCCTAGCAAAATAATGAAACATAAAACCATTATAGCTGAAATAGAGCATAAGGGTGGAGAAATAAGTGACAGGGAAATCTACTAGATAATCCTATCGGGATTACCAAAGGAGTTTAGACCATGCGACCAGAGTTTGTTAACAAGACAAAAAGATGCCAATTTTAATTCCGAACTTATTATAGATAATATTGTGCAGGAATTTCAACGAGACAAAAGTGGTGATGTTCAAGAAGCATTTTTGACAAATCAATGTCATAACTCGAAGGTTAAGCACACTCCAAAAGATTTAACTTCAACTAAAGTTAAAGAATTCAGGAAATGTTATTCCTGTGGAAAAAAGGGACACCTTGCTAAAAACTGTAGACCTAAAAAGAAAGGTAAATCTGAAAGTCAGGATAATGTTAAGAAAAAGGATAACAAATCCAAATCATACTATGAGTTATGTTTTTTACAGAAATGACGAATCCTGCCAGGATAGTAAACATTGTTGGTATCAAGATAGCGCATGTACTAACCATATTTGTGTAAATCAAGATTACTTTAACAAATATGAACTATTATAAGTACCTGTAAAGATCTTCAGTTCAAATAATACATCCTCTGATGCCATAGGTAAAGGAACAGTTTGTCTGAAGTCAAATTTACCTAATGGTAATAGTGATATGATAACAGTTGAGAATGTATTTCATGTTCCAGATATGAATGTAAATCTGATTTCATCTGGTTTAATTGCTTCTGCAAACTATAAACAAGTTATTGAAAAGGATAAATTTAAAGTGTATCATCCTACAGACGGACTTTGTATGATTGCGTATAAGAAACATAATTTATATGAAGTGGATTGTAGTGTCATGAAACCAACACGTCAAATACATTTTAACGAAGCTAAACACAACCCATATAAATTAAGACATGATAGGTTATGTCATCTTTCACCTTATAAAATGAAACTTATTAAAGAAAACAAGCTTGTTAGAGGTTTAGAACATTTTAAGATCCCTGTTGATGTTAAATTCTTCTGCGAAAGTTGTAAAGAAGGAAAACAAACCAATATTAAACATAGTAGGCTTAAACAAGTGCGTGCATCAAGAACACTTGAGCTGTTGCATTCAGATATAGTTGGGCCGATAAGAGTTCGTAATCCTGGTAATCTACAGTATATTCTGACAATTATAGATGATCTTTCGAGACGAAGTTTCGTATATCTGATTAAAAGTAAAGACGAGGTTTCAGCAAACATAAAGAACTTCATCCAATTTGCTGAAAGGTCTACTGGAAACCAGATATAATTTATTTTGTCTGATCAGGATACCGAGTTCAAAAATAGTGAACTAAAGGCATTTTTGAAAGAAAAGGGAATACAGTTACATCATTCCTCTAGTTATCAACCTCAGCAAAACAGTATTGCTGAGAGATATAATAGGACTCTCATTGAACATGCAAGAACAATCTTGATAGAATCGCAGTTGCCTGAACTTTTTGGCCATCTGCTAACTATATTCTAAATCGTGTGCCTCATGATGCTATTTCACATAATATCCCTATTGGTCGCTGGTTTAAAAATGGATACCCACCTAATGTAAGCCATTTAAAGAAATTTGAGAGCGCTGCTTACATTAAAATACCTAAGTGCAACGTTAGAAATAAATTTAGTAGCAGAATAAAAAGGAATAATGTTGGGCTACTTGGATGTTACTAGAGGGTATCTTGTATATGACATTGAAAGTAATAAGGTTATAGAATCTAGAAATATCTTTGTGAATGATAATCAACGTGGGAGTGATTTTCTTGCCAGTAAGAAAAACAAGGAAGATTCTTATAAACATTTTAATATCTATGAAAGAAAATCCTTGGATGAAAACAGTTCTTCATAAGAAAATGAAGATGATCACATGAATGATGAAGAAAGTGACTGCCATGAACATGACGAACCTGTTGATGGGATAGAAGACAACAACATCTCTGAATCTGATGAATCGGATGAAGAGTTTCTAAGTCTACGTGGAAGAAAAATACTAAAAAGAAAACCTTTCAAACAAGCCAATGCAAATATCTTATCTGATTAACCAAAGTCCTATATAGAAGCAATTAATGCAGCTGAAAGTGAGAAATGGAAAGAAGCAATAAATAACGAATTGAAGAGTATAAAATCTCATCAAACGTGGATAGAGACACGCATTCCTGAATATGCGATTCCGTTGCCCACAAAATGGATCTTCAAGAAAAATAAGAATACTGAAGGGCAAATAATAAAGTATAAAAGCCGATTAGTGGTACAAGGTTTTTTTGCAAAGAGCGGAGATCAATTATGATAGAACTTATGCCCCCACACCTAGTTTGTATGTCATACGTCTGCTCCTGGCCCTAGCAGTTAAATACAAGATGCATATCCATCAATGTGATGTCGATAGTGCCTTCTTGAATGGCGATATTGACAATGACATTTATCTTGAGGTTCCTGAGGGAGTTGAGCTTTCAAATAGGAAGAATAATGGTCTAAAGTTAAAGAAATCACTTTATGGTTTAAAACAAACCGGACGTGCTTGGTACATGACAATGAGGAAGCACTTAGAAGTCGAAGGTTACAAAGTATTAAAAACAGAACCCTGTATTTTCCTGCATAAACGACATCATGAAACATATATAAAATTAATTTATATAGATGATATCCTGGTGTTTGGAAAAGAAGAATCAGTGATTGTGGATATAAAGAAACAGCTGCATAAACTATTCAGCATTAAAGATCTTGGACCAATCAAGGAATATCTAGGTATGCAATTATACTATGATATAGAAGAACAGAAGTTAACAATTGGACAAGAAAATTTTATCGCAGATATTCTTACCAAGTCTCAAATGCATGAGAGCAGACCTGTAGGTGGCTCTTATGTAGAAGATGGCGACACTCTGAGTGACGACAATGACTCGGATAAGCTGTTAAACAAAGATGACATGTTAAATATAAAAGCTTAATTGGGAGCTTGTCATATCTATGCAATAGCAGCAGACCAGACATTGCCTACGCCATTAATAGATGTGCCGAAAAAACAAATAGTCCTACTTCTTAAGACTACATGAAAGTAAAAAGAATACTTAGGTATCTACAAGGTACTAAAGAATACAAGTTAGTCTTTACTAACAATTCTGATGATCTTCTTGGGTATGCCGACGCCAGTTTTGCCAACAGGAAAGGTGGAAAGTCTACCACTGGCTATGTTATGTTTTTAGGCAATTGTGCTGTGGCTTAGAGAAGCAAGAAGCAGACAGTTGTTTCGAACTCGACGCAGAAATCTGAATTGATTGCCTATTATGAATGCAGCAAGATGGCCATTAGCTGTAAAAAATAATATCAAATTTCAGGAAATGAAATTTGATATTATTGCAGATAAAGCATCTCCCATATTCTGTGATAACGAACCTATCATTCGTTTGATTAAAGATAATTTTAATCAAACAACCAGCCGGCATATTAAGTTAGAATACCACATCATCAAAGATTTAGTGGCGAACAAGGAGATAATGATGTTGTACACGGAACTAATGAAAATAAGGCCGATATTTTAAACATCAAAAATATCTGGTAAACATCTGGTAAACATCAAAACTAAATGTATTAGCTTAAATTATGCTATTAGATAAAGACCCTTTTTTTTTTTCATATAAGATACTTTGTGTATAGAATTGTGTTATAATTGCATACTGAGAGGGGGTATTGTAAAGCTAAAAGATATATATAGGTAAATATCAATATGCAATCATGTAATTATAATTTGTTTAAAATAAAAAGAAATAAGCAAGTCCAAGATAAAAACAAACAGAACTGGAACAATAGCATAATGCTGATGTGATTTCAATTGTTGGTGCACGTGGGAAAACATACGTGAGCACGAGACCGTTTTTTTCAATGGTTGAAGAAATTCTAAGGCAGCAGAACATGAAGAATATACAGCGGATTTTTCGTGCGTAAGGCTTATAAAGAAAAAGGATCGATATTTGATATTGGAAGCCGGGTTATGAATTCAAGTAGATTACAACAAATCAAAGGATCCGTCTTACTTTGATAGAATATAATTCTTGTTGTGCTACTGAAAGAATTGATATCGAAGGCTTGATACCGTAAGCAAACACACGCCATGATGGATTCCACATCAAAGAAAATGTTAATCACTTCTATCCTGTTTATCTTCTGGATTTTATCAAAAGCATCGAGATCCGCGAGCATCTAGATTTACAGCGAACTTCAGATAGTAATATAAGTGACTCTTTTTACTTTAACAAAGATCCGAGGACTTGTACATACACACAAAGAAGGCCTATTAGTTAGGTTTAGCTGATAATTAGAAAAACCTAAACTGAATAATATGAGCAGTGAAATTATATTCAGTTTGATTTTGTGAGTAACTTTTAGTGATTATTGCTTAGTGATTTATAATCGAAAGTTCTGCATTAATATTTTGGTGTGCGCCTTAAAGAATTATTAAGAGTTGTGTTTCTAATTAGAAAGAACAATTAATTGATTAGTGATGCTTAGTGCAGAAGTTCAACAACGTTATATGTAATGATATATCATCATATTGAAGCCGTTTTAAATGTGCTACAGAAACTTTGAATGTATTAGACTTTGTTTAGAACTGTAATTATTTTAGATCTGATAGGATCGATTATCAAGATAATTAAAAGGATAAAGAAATATATTCTTGTTGTTGAAATCACATAATAGACTGAACTGGTTAAATATAAGTAGTGGATAATTTTAGTGGAAGATTATTGTCATCGATTGCAATATAGAATAACTCTGCTAGATTACAAATTAATAAGGGATACATTATACAGTCAAAATAAATAAGATGTATAAATTATAAAGAAAATTCTTTGGATTAAATAATCTTGTAAGAACATTTTCATCTGTGCTATCTTTTATTTTGCGATTTTGTGTTCTACGTATTGAGCTTTTGTCTCAAGTGTTACGTCTTCTCTTTCTCAAACTTTGGAAAAGAATATAATAGCAAAGTGGGTCTGAACATAAAAATACTTTGAAATACACGTTTTTATTACAATTCAATTGTTTTTTTACAATGAGTTATCAATTTATTTTTTACATTATTAATTCTAAATAATTTCGATCATTCTTGTTTCGTAATAATAATAATATCAATAATTTAGTATATCAATAGTCATCGTTTCATTTACATCAGTTTTTGCAATTTCTTTCACTAACATATATCAGAAATAATAAAAAGAAAAAAAGAAGTTTTAGAAGAATATGAAAAATATTAAAGTGAACTTTTCATTTAAGGATTGAATGTAAGGAATCACTGTTTAACATAAATAACTAGGCTTTCAAAATTTAAGTGATGAGCCATACATTTTTTTTTTTTTGAGGAAATAACAGGATAAAACAGCAACGATGAACGATGTAAACAAAAACGTAATACAATACTACATAAGTGTTACTTACTTCTTTAAATTGAAAGGTAATTTAATATAAATAAAGTAAGTAATTTATCTTTTAATTAACTGCAAAATCTATTTTGATAACTTATTATTTAAATATTTAACTGTCTGATTTATCATTACAGAAACATTAATATAAGATTTGTGTTCCACAGGTAACAATGTATCAATTATTGACAATAGGACTGATCCTTGTTAATGAACTGCCTTGTTAATGAACAGAAAATGCTGGAAACCATAATTGCGATGCACCAATCGGTTGCTGTCACATGTCAGCGCGTGCACATCTCCCACATGCTCTGTCCAGAGTACGTCAATGTGTCATTCCGTGTTAATGATTGAGAGGAGCAGACGTGTTTAGTGACCAGTTGAAAGCAAAACAGAATGGTGCTCACGATAAAACAGCGCGTATTCATTATCGAATGTTATGCGAAGCATGGATCGTGGAAAACCTGTGCGGAACTGTTTGCGCAAGAGTTTGCGACTGGACATGTTTTGGCTAAACCTCCAGCAAAGTCTGCAATGCAAAAAATATTGGCGAAATGGCGGGAAACGGGCTCGGTAGCTAATAAACACCGTAACTATCCGAAAAGAGTTCGGACACCAGAAAACATAGCACGAGTGCAGGAAAGCCTGGAACGAAGTCCGACGAAA
Organism: Thereuonema tuberculata; assembly: GCA_023159025.1. Lineage (NCBI taxonomy): Eukaryota > Metazoa > Arthropoda > Chilopoda > Scutigeromorpha > Scutigeridae > Thereuonema > Thereuonema tuberculata. Next base: position 7,586 of record JAFIDM010047652.1, read on the forward strand.
TTTCAACGACGTTTATCTGTGCAAGTGGGAATTAAGAGATCATCGTGTCGAAACATTATCAAAAAGGACCTTCATCTGTATCCTTACAAATTTTCTGTGGTGCATGAGTTAAAGCGGCCAGACGTAAATTCGCGTATTGAATTCTGCCGGTGGTTTCTGAATGAAGTGGAGTCAGGACTTTGGATCTCCAGTTTTTCATTTCCTCAGATGAGGCCTGGTTCAGCCTGTCAGGTATGTGAACTCCCAGAACACGCGCCATTATGCACCAGAAAATCCCCATCACTACGTCGAAAGGGCGTTGCATAATCTCAAGATTGGTGTGTGGTGCGCAATGTCTGCTGTCCGCATCGTAACACGATTCTTTCACCAAACCGCAAATGCTAATCAGTATGTCCATACACTGTTTAATCCATATGTGGATCAACTCACAGAAGATGAACGACTGTACGGATATTTTCAGCAAGACGGAGCTCAGCACACACCGCCTTAACAACCTTGTCACGAGTGCATGAGGTATTCGGTGAGGAGAGGACAATTAGCAGAGGCAGTGCAATCAACTGGCCATCTCGATCGCCCGATCTCTCTCCCTGTGATTTTTACCTGTGGGGCAAATTGAAGGGTCAGGTGTACTACAATAATCCTCACACACTGGAAGCGCTACAGCAGAACATTGAAAACGCTATTGCTGCTATCCCTCAGGCAGAGCTGCTAAGCGTGTCTCACAGTTTGATAAATCGAGCACAGCGCTGCATTGACGTCAACGGTGGCCATTTTCAACATCTTCTGTGTTGTGAATGGGACAGCAACTGATTGCTGCATCGCAGTTATGGTTTCCCGCATTTTCTGTTCATTAACAAGGCAGTTCATTAACAAGGGTCAGTCCTATTGTCAATAATTGATACATTGTTACCTGTGGAACTGTCCAATTTCCCCCCTATCTTTTTCTGTTGGATCCGACCGACGCTGTCTCCCTTGTGAGAAGAATAGGTTCAACCAACCCAATCTCCCTTGCGATAGTGGACTCTGTCCTTTTTTTTTCCGGGACCTCTTTTATTTTGCCCACCCTGTACATATGCATATTAATGCATACACATACTCATCAATAATATTAGCCCATACATTAATACTATATTTTTATAACTATTTACTGTTTAATTATTACATATTACACATATGCTGTTATATAACATTATACAATATAATAAAAAAACGCCGAAAATTTTTTGTATGAAATTGATAAATATAAAAAAAAACCTGTAAATTACACATCTTATAATTTTCATGAACATTTAATAATTTGAATGTAACTTTTCTAAAAAAAGTAAATTAATATTCTAAGATAATAATACATTTTATGTAAGTTAAGTATATATTATTAATATCATTCATCCTCCCCATCCTTTGGGGAGTCACTACCAGGTTGGCCGGTGACCTTCACATAGGTTTGCGCCTTTTCTGGTTCTTTTATCGAGGGAGGCGGGTTAGGGCTGAAGATCCTGTTGAAGGGTGAAACAGCTGTTCCCTAATCCTCCCCATAATTGAATCAGAAAAGGCATTTATTCTTGTGCTGTGGCTTTACGTACATTTCTATGGAAGATATTGTTTACAGAATGCAATTATTTATTTGAGATTTGTGGAGAATGATAGTTATTCCTTCTTAGGGCCGAGTGCACTAATCTTTTGTTAACTTTGATGGCTGTTAAATCAACGATCAAGTGACATTTTCTGTGCACCAACGTTCGTTAGAGGTTAATAGTCGCTAAATCGCTCATGAGCCGCCAAATTTTAAAAGCTCGAGGAACTGGCTCGCTAAATGCGTCGTTAAATAGAAAACTCCGATCAGCCCCCGCGCCGTTCTTTTTCTTTCAGGGAAACATGGTCTGTTCTTTTACTTTCAATCACAAGCGAAAATTTCCCCACAATATCAATTAATAAATGCTTATCTTCTTCGGAAAAATTCGGACCGCGTGTTTTTTTCTTCTCTATCGTACCGTCCATTTTTACAATAGTGATTGCACATGAGAAAAGTGATCCGGAAATGACGTCAAATATTGTTAACCAATCGCAGCCACTTTTATAAACCCGTTAGATTTTTAGCGACCATCAGTAAATGACTGGCAAATGGAAGTTTGGTTTACTGCAACTCCTATTTGACGGCCGGTTGTTCACTAACGGCTCCTTAACTAATGACTGCTTCGATTGTTGGTTGGTGCACTAGGCCCTAAGAGATTCTGAATAACCCATTTTTTACATTTCTTTTTGCAAAAGAGATAAAAAATTTTATGTTTTCAAATCTATTTATTTTACTTATGAATCTTTCTATATGGTAATTTATATTGTTTCATCCATAGCCATTATTTGTGTGAGGGTAATTTAATTTAAAATTACTTTTTGTTCTTAAACCACTGTAGTTAAACTGTACTATGCAGGCTTCGGGCGCGCGAGAGTTTCAACAATACTCGACGATAAGACTAGTTGAGGTCGATGATCAACCAGACGTTCGACGGCGTTTAACCCCAAGTTAAGAAACCAGGAACCCATTTGACACAGGGCTGGATGGGCCATAGAATCCTTCAGAAGGAGAAATAACTATGAAAAAATCCCGACCACGCCTGAATTAAACCCGGAATTAAACTGTACTTCTATATATTATTATTTTTCATTTACAGAAATTTATAATTTTTGTAGGACTAATTGTAAAAAAAAAAAAAAAGATTCAGAAATAAATGCCTGTATTTAGGCTACTTATATATTTTTAATATTACTGCAAACAATTTTTAGAAAAACTTATTTTAAAACTAATTATAAAATTTTAAATCTTTTCATATACGAATTCGCCCGTTCATAATACAATAGTTTCATAACTATTTTAATTTTTATTATTAAATTTCTTTTCAATTTTTTTTTTAAAAGCATATGCAATGGTTATATCAAGCTGTTACAGATTTAGCTGCTGGTTTCATTCCATTCAGGAAAAATCACACCCAGGTTTTCATAATCCTAAAAGAATGGAAAAAAAAATAAATAAATAAACAAAAATGTAAAATACCAGTACATCTTCTATTTGCTCAATAATTTTATAATTGGGTTTTCTAAATCAATTTCAACAATTCAGAGTAAACATTTGATGCGTTTACAGCTAAAGCGGATCAAGATCATTTAAAAAAAAAGAAAAAAAGAACTTTTTATACAATAAATTCCAAACTTAATAATGCAGTTGGTCTTTTGAAGTCATAACTTATATTTAAGTTAGATTTTTTATCAAAGCTGTAAACAAAAAATAGTTTCCTCATGCAATTAGGGAATAATATAGAATAAATTAACTGTAATACAAATTATCTCGAATATATGGTTCGTGGACTTGATTCCACTTTGGTTTTGAACACCATATGTATCTCTAACCAAGTTCGAATCGTCAAATAATGAAGATAACTCCTTGTCATCTTACTATAAGAAATCCTTCAGGTTATCTTTGTTTAATTTTTTTGTAGGGATAAATTTGTTCATTTTATTTACATTGCTTCTTTTGCTTAAAATGAAATTTTTCTAAAAACAGAAGAATCAAATTTCCCAAGAATAAAAATAAATGAACAGTTTATGAAAATGCAGCAATTTAATAGTCAGGAAGACCATTTTTATGTAACATTGCTAATGGTACCAATTTGGTAGGCAATTTCGCAAGCAATTTGGTAATTTGACAATAATTCTTATGATCTGTAGTTTTTATAAAGTTTGATTTATCTCCATGTAAGAAACTTAAACTTTTCTGATAAGGAACACCTTTAAATTCGAACAACAAATACACATCAAAATTCAGAGCATGATCATTTTCTGACCTCTGATTTTTACTGCTGATAATCATTTTTTTTTTGTAAAAAAAGAGTAGTTCTCCCCTAGAAGTATTTGTTCCATCACAACTCGAACCCCCAGCTCGGCTGTTGCTAAGGTAATAGAGAATGTTCAGTTGCTTGAATCTCATTATAGAAGGTTGTTTATGGAATGAATGAAAAATAGTTATAAGATTGGCGATTTACCTAGCTAACATATTGAGATTGGTCTGGGGGACTATCTGCGGATAGGGAAAAGCGACTAGTCGCAAATAAGTCTCGACTGCAAAGTAGGACCGTGTATTGAAGCGATTATACATTAAAAATCATAGAGCTTCTGCTAAGTTGAAATGTGAATTTGAAAGATAGAAATTGATAGGAAGATAGGAACAGTCAGAAAATGCAACTCGTTTCCAAACAAGAACTTCTCAGAAGTAGTTTTCAAACAAGGACTTAATAGCCTATCGTCCGAAAAAGAAATCTCTCCTCACACCACCAAAAATGAAAAGACCCGATTGGACCAGTGCAGAGATCGAGTCACATAGATAAGATGAGAAAGAAATCCAACCTGCAAGGCGCTGATAGCAGACCAATTATTCGTTGAAGAAGTAGTGAAGAATATCACCTAGAATGTATAATTTCTACAGAAAAGTACAGTACGAATTCCTGCCAGTCAAATGGACTGAAGCTGCATTCCGTGTTGTGGGAGTAGGTCGCCTGCATTTTTTTAAAAAGTCGTATAAATGCCCAGGGCTACGAGGCAGCATTCGAAAGAAAATTGTTGCCAACAATTAGAGATCTTGTAAACTCGCAAGTAATTGCATCATTCAGGACGATCTGTTCCTTGTCACCAAGCAAAAGGTGTAAATAGGCATTTTATGATAGCTTCATTTCTACAGTATTTTTATTAATTCGATGGATATTCCGATGCTTTTGTTTATATACGTAGTTAATTTCACACTTCAATATTTTCTAAGTTGTCTAATTGTCCATTTGCTCGTTGTGCTTTTTGCGCATCGCGCAAAAAAAGGCTAGATTTAGAACGCTTGATACTAGTTTTCCGTAAACTTAGTACAATGCTTCTTTACGATCTAACTATGAAATAGAGATCAATTTATTTTGGTTTCAACTTCATGAAATCCTTTAATTAAATGGCTAGTCTGATTTCTGTAAAATTTGGATAAATCGCCCTCCTCATCCAGTCCAAACACTTCAGCTCTATATGCTTAATCCTCGTTGCATAATGATATTATTTTTTAATTATTTTTTTATTACTCCCTCCGTCCGAAAACAACATACATTTTAAAATTATTTGTGTTTGAAAATGTATACCATATTTTCGGACGGAGGGAGTACTTTGTATGAGATGATAGTTGTATATTTTTTTAAATCAAATAAGCTTTAATGTGCATATTATATAATAATATAAATAAAAAATGACAATAGTGCACAAAAGTTTGATTTTGCAATCTGAGCCATCATCGATGGAAATCTGGGACAGATTGGGATTCATCAATCCAATTGAGCCTCGATGATAGACCAGAAAGGCGCGAAAGATTAAGAATCCTTCTCCCGCGCCCGGAAGTTGAAACCCACAAAGTAAACAACTATATAACAAGCTACTTAATGCTTTTAGTCAGTTTCAAAAGCAAAGTGACCCCATAATATGCACAATTTTATAAACTAAATTAAAAAAAAAATCCTATCGGAAGCGACCACTTTTGACTCCCTTCCACAAATTCCGGTCAGTGAGTGGTCCTAGAGGTCTGATTTTTTTGGACGTGGTCATCTACTTTTTGACGCTGAACACAATGGTGAAGGTTTCATTCTAATATCTAATCGTTTGGTCACTACAGAGTGTGACATCCAGCAAGCATAAAAGCTAGAGCGGTCCCATAAGTTTTACAGGCAAGCTGTAACCTAGGGGCCGCTAAAAAGACAGTAACAAGAGTAGTTTTAAATCCTTGACCTAATAACTGTCAGTCTGAAAAGAAATTAAACTAAAGAATAAATAAAAATCCAAAACCAAATAGTTTAAATCAAATAAGCTTTAAAAGTGCACTTGATATAATAATTGAAATAAGAAATGATATAAGTGCACAAAAACTTGTTTTCGCACTCTGAGTTTCATCGATGAGAATCTGAACGGCCGCTTCGTTCTTGTTAGGACTAATCATCCAGATATACCTTCGATGATAGATTCAGAAAGGCGCGAAAGTTAGGGATCCCTACCCCATAATTGTTTATTTTTTGGTGGATATAATTGTCGATAATTTAGATTTTAATAAAAGTTACAAACCAAAGTGACTTTTAGATCCATTGCCTAAAATAAGATCTAAAACTTGCATTTGAAAGTTAGATGTCAAGCAGAGAGGAGCGGCAATTCTGGCTTTTCTAATTTTTCAATTTTTAGATCTCGCAAAGTATATAACAATCCTTACAAGTTCTTTACTTTTTCCTAGCTTTTTGTATCTGTGAATGACACTTGAATTAAGTAATTAAGTGACTGTTAAAGCTTTATTTAAGCTTTTAACAAAAAAATATTATTTATGCTCTTAAAATGTTATCTATTGATGCATTTATAATCTAGAAGAATTTGAATTTACATTTAGGGAAAGTAGCAACTTCTGGAATTATCTATGTATTATTTCGCCATTGTGGTAATAAGGTGTAGGTATCATTTTTTGTTTCTAATGAATAGTATTTTAAAGATTTTTTTTTTCTATTACAGAAATACCAGTCACAATATTAATAGAGTTTCTAACAAGTTATTGTAAAATGTACCTGGTAAATATCTGTCCTCATGTATTTTCTGAGTCTTTCTTTCAGTTCTGAAAATGTAGGACGATCTTCAGGCACTGTCTGCCAACAATCCATCATGATTTGATATCTACAATGAAGTGGAAAGTGAAGTGACTTAACTTATTTCTAAAACAATTGAAAAAGGTATCATTTATATTTACGATAATTAATAATTTAAATAATTACGATGATTAATTTTTTGGAGTAAATCAATACTTCTTTTAATTTAATTATTTCAAAATAAATGTTATTCGTTCTAAATTTTAAGATCTCTAGATTGGCTTATTGTTTTTGAAGCAGAACTGATATCTACGATAGTTGAAAAAATAATGCCGAAGCTCAATTCCTCGATGAAATTCTACCAAAATCCAATTTTCAAAATTGCAAATAATCTTGATCAAAATCAGTTCCTTTAATTCTTGAAAATGAACACATGATATTGCATGAAAGTTGCTTCGCTCCTTTCCTGCCATCGTCAGTTCTGAATTCAAAATAATGTTAAAGTTACTGAGATTAAAAATTCAAAGAGTACCAGTGTAGAATCAGTGTATTTGCTGATGCGTGTGAGATAAGGTTCCCAGCGTTTCTTGACCAATGGGACAAAGTCGAAGTCAACCCATAGTCTTGACCAATGGAACAAAGCCGACTTATAGTCAGCCCGACTGATATCTACCTGGAAAATAAACCTGATCCCCATTTTGAAAAGGTTAGATGACAATACGTCCATCGGAAAGACATGAAAAAAATTACCTACAATTACCGTGGATAATAAATCTGGCTCCTCAGCCCTACTCCTCAGTTGAACTATTGAACTTATTAGTGTTATTATTATTTTACATAGTAATAATAAGTCTTGTCATTTTTTACTCTTTTAATGTATTAATTTTAATATATTAATGTATTAATTATTATTTACAAATAAATGAAATCAATATTATAAACTTAACATGAAAACCTTTTGATAGGATTATTGTTTTTCCTAATGGGAATATAATTGTTGAGTTCTAAAATATTTTTAGTTATTATTGCTACTAACTTTAACTTGCGTTGTGAATAGGAGATAAACACATAATAAGATTTAAAACAACTGTATTTACAATAAACAATAGCTATTGGCTTCAATGATGTGATCACCATCTTCTTCAGGAGAATGAAAAAATGTGTAGGTCAACATTTTTTATACAAATTCAATCTGAAAAGTGATTTACATAAAATATGAATAATTAGAAATCTTGTGTGACGTGATATTGCAGCATCTGCTACTTATTAACAAAAAAAACTACTCTTACATATATTTAAAATCACATTTATTATACTACCGGACAAACAATTAACCCAAGTTGATCAACTAAGGGACCTTAAAGTTAACTTAAAAATAACCCTAAACATAATCTCAATCTATCCCTTATTCGAACAACAAACATGCTTTAAACATTTAATAGCAGTGGAAGCTTACAAAACCCTTTTTAGAGAGATATAAAAATATATATATATATATGTATATATATATGGGATCCAATGGGGAAGTGACGCGCAATATATGATCCCAACCGGGACATATAGCCTCTCCTTCTCAACTCCACTCTCACCTCCACGCGGTGGGTCCTGGGCCTGAGCAACTTGGACGAAGATTGGGTTCTAACCCCAGAGGGACTCTAAGTCAGGTGCTAACGAGAGACGGGGGGCTCAAATGTCTCTTGAGCTGAGTGGTGAATATGCAGGTCATCAATCTAAGTGTGGCGGCGGAAGAGACTAACAAGTCCAACGGTGGCACACACAACTCCGAGTTAGATGGAGTTACTGCATGTGAGGAAAGCAATGGAAAACTACCTCACTATATTTCAAGAAAACCTCATGTACAAGTTACCATTAGATTATCAAGCTATGGTGCTGGAAGATGAGACCCCCTGGTCTGAAAGCACACTACTAACTACAGGGAATGAGCGACAACCGTTTTTGAATAGATCTGGATACAAAAATGACGTTGCTGGATCAAAGCCGGAAGGGAGTTCAGCCACCGATGCAAACAGGATGAAAGAATCAGTTGCCTGCTTTACAGAAACACACTACATTGGAACGAGGAATGTAAGAAGCATGAATGAGGGAAAACTGGATATTGTGAAAAGTGAAATGGAAAGAACCAAATTGGAAATTTTGGGAATAAGTGAGCTCAAGTGGATCGGAAAGGGGCACTTTCAATCAGATGATTACAAGGTTTTCTACTCTGGTAATGATAAAATAAGAAGACACGGAGTAGCAATAATCATTAAGAAGAACATAGCCAATTGTGTTATTGGATACAATCCAGTTAATGATAGAATAATATGTCTAAGAATACAAGGAAAACCACTTAATTTCACAATAATACAAATTTATGCACCTACATCAGCTGCTGAAGAGGAGGATGTTGAGGAATTTTATGATAGTCTTCAGAAAGTAATAGATGATACCCCAAAAAGAGATGTTTTATTTATTTTGGGCGACTGGAATTCAGTAGTTGGAGAGATGGAAACAGATGGTATAACAGGAAGATTTGGTTTAGGAAGACAGAATGATGCAGGAGCAAGACTAATACAATTTTGCGAAGACAATTCACTGTGGATTGCAAACACTTGGCTTAAACAACATAAAAGAAGACTCTACACATGGACAACGCCCAATGGTCTTCATCGTAATCAAATAGACTACAGTATGTGTAAAAGACGGTGGAAAAGTGCAGTCCTTTCAGCAAAAACACTACCAGGAGCAGACTGCGGAACTGATCATGAATTATTAACGACAAGAATCCGAATTAAACTTAAAAAGGTCCGCAGATATAGTACAATAAAGAGATATGATCTAGAAAAAATCCCAAAAACTTTCACATTGAAAGTTGAAGAACGATTCAAAGTTTTAATTACTGATGAAAGAAATCCTGATGATTTATGGTGCGAAATGAGAGATATCATTACTGAGAAAGCCGATAATTTAATACCAAAAAGTAAAAAGAAAAGGAAGACAAAA
>JAFIDM010047652.1:22217-52443 GCA_023159025.1 Thereuonema tuberculata
ATACATACCTGAAATTATGCCGTGTATTTTTGAAACACCCTGTATATATATATGTTAACACAATAAATAACTTAACCTTTCCCTTTCCCGCTTCGTAAGTTATAAATTGATGTCTCTTATCGAAATATGCCTTAATCCCTCAATACAACACTGGGAAATAGCATTTTCTAATTAGGTTCATTTATAAAGATTATAGTTCCTTCACACTAGTTAAACAATCTCTATTTAAGTTCAAAGTCTTAGTCTTTAACTAAATTAACTTTTCCATTAAACATTGCCTTCACATTTGATGATTCATTGATGCGTTGCTTCGCTAAGATGAATTCTTCTTCCGGAAATAAATGAAAGTAGATAAGGATTTACTTCAACTTGTATCTAGACTCCGTCTTATGAAGAATCTGCAATTCCCTTTACCGCATTTTTGGGAAATCTTATTGCATCCGACGATGAAGCTGTACTTGGATCCAATATGGCGTCTCCCATTACGATAGCTTCGATGATGCGAACGAAAATCGGGACCACTCTGCAGAATGTAGACCACATTTTAATCTTCATCTATTCGACGCATTGATTCTACAAGCAACGTTGACTTGAAGTAAAATCTCAGTAATCCTTATCCTACTTAAACTTATTAAAACATTTTTTCTTTTTTCATTTTAAACCATCCTTTTGGATTGACGTCCAAAAAGATATATATATCTATTCTTTGTTCTTCACGAGGATAGTAAAAAAAAAAAACTGTCCCTCGTGCAACAAAGAACAAACCACGTTCAAGAATCCCACAAAACGGTTAACAACATACCCTTAAAACAATAAACAATTCTTATGAATAACAATAGATCGCCGGACCATGTGAGAATCCTTTCCGATTTAGCAATTCACCAGTACAACAAATAGGATCATAACAAACCCAAAAGCAGCGATAGAAACTGAACCCATGGTTCGTTTCAATATGACATCCCAAATTACATTGGTGCACACGAATGATCCAACCTACATTACGGCAGGCTTGTATAAAGAAAGGGCTATGAGCTAGAGATCGATAAACGCTTGATTATGGCTAAATCTAAAAAGATACTTATTCGCAGATAAGAGGAATCAGTGCATGTTGTATAAAATAAATGTTGAGACACTATCTGTGCAGGCCATTGAAACGTATGATCTGCAAAACAAGATATGAAGTTATTATTATTATTATTATCTCGAAAAAGTTTCAAACCATGGGTTTCCCCAGCTAAGACAAAATGGCGGGTCAAGGACCAAAGCCCATATAAAAAAAAAAAAAAAGGGGGGAAAAAAAGTTTCGAAGAATAGTTAGGGATGTGTGGTTGTGTCCATAAATTTCCTAACTATGCGTGTTGTGTTGAGTACCACAGCCTTCTGGATTTGTGCATAAGTGTTTTTATGAAGTTCTAGTGTACTGAGGCTGTGGTGCAATGTGTGAGGCACAAACCAGTGGCAGACAGGACGATGGTTACAACACGTACTCGGTCCTGCCTCCACTGCTTCCGGAGCTCGTGTGCTAGGTCTGTATATTTACTTATCTTGTCTGCGTGAGTTTTCTGCATGTTCTTGCTGATAGGCACTGCAATATCAATGAGATAGGTCTGTTTGTTGACCTTATCAACAAGTGTGATGTCAGGTCTGTTGTGATGTATAGTTTTGTCTGTGTGAATGAGCGGTCCTAGTACAGCTTATGTGAGGTTGACTCTAGTACACTTTGTGGTGTGTACTTGTAGTATGGGACCGTGTTCTTAATAAGTGAGTGTTTGTGTGGTAGCTGTTGATGAACGATCGACGCTACCTGATTGTGTCTGTGGAGGTAGTCTGTTTGGGACAGAAGGGGACAGCCTGATATTATGTGCTCGATCGTCTCATGTGCAGTGTGGCATTTCCTGCATCTGTCATCGTGTGTGTTTGCATCATGTAGAATGTGTTTCTTGTAGTTGAGTGTGGGGATGACTTGGTCCTGTATCGCGATCATGAACCCTTCGGTCTCCCCAAACAGCTCACCACTCGTCAGCCATCTGTTCGACGCTTCCATGTCGACATGAGGTTGGCTGAGTTCGTGGCGATGTCTGCCATGGAGTTCCTTACGAGCCCATGATTCACGCAGCTGCTGTGTGTGGGTGTCAGGAGTGGTGAGTGTTAAAGAAGGGTTTGCGAGGTCCAGGGGTGTGAAGTGTGTGTCAGCCTTGACAATAGCTGAGTGGAGTGAGGAGTGTTGTGCTCTTTGGTGGAAGTGTTCCCTAAGTGTGTATACTTGTTTTTCGTGTAGGGTGAAGAGATTGATGAGTCCTCGGCCTCCCTCCTTGCGAGGAAGAGTCATCCTTTATTATTATTATTATTATTATTAATGAATGAGATTATTGATAAAGATTATAAAAAAATTTCACTTGTTAAAAAACAGGTAAAAAGATGGATTGTGGACAATATTGACTAACAATAAAAAAAGAAAAAAAAAAACGAAACATCAAAACATGTTTGTAAATCATTTGACGTAACAAATTCTAATAATTCCTGTGTACCATTTTGATGGAAAACGCTATATACATAGATAATAATTGTGAAAAAAAAATAATAAAAAAAAATAATGTAATTATATAACCCACAGCACCCGTTGATAGGGACTTTCTTTATTCCCTAACGGGACTGAACTATGTAGCTAAAATAGATAAGTGAATAAAAAAAAAAAAAAAAAAAATATTATTATTATTATTTTTTACAACTTTGTTCATGCTCGGTTGTGTTTTATGGACGCTCCCTTCCAGTCCATTACAGGCTCTCCCTACTACGAAGACTCAAGAAGTTCTCTTAACCGTGTTGTGAGTCTGCTTTAACCTGAACTTCACCTAAATCGATCTTACGGACTTCTCTAGGCTTTCCCATTGGAATCGTCCCCCCAATGTAACCTGAGATGTCGTATCACATTAACAAGATTTCTAATCCGTATTTTATGTAATCACTTTCCTGAGGGGATTTAAATAAAAAATGTTGACCTGTATATTTTTGTCATTCGCCTGAAGAAACTGATGATTCATCAGTAAAACCGATAGCTGTTTATTGCAAATACATTTATTTTTAATCTTGTGTGTGAAAGCAGCATCATTTTTTTCTTCTATTTTAAATTATTTTTATCATTGGTTTTATTTTTACTGCACATTGATTTTCAATACAACTTCGGTAAATATTACAGAAGGTCTTCTGTCCATATCCTATGTCCCACATCGTCACTCTTATATCAAAATGTCGTATGTCAAAATTACCAAAAAATTTTTATTGAGGAAAAACACTTGTATTTATTAGCTACATCTGCACTGAAATTGTTGTATGTGCCGGAACTCACGTTACGGATTAAAAACAAAATGCCAAATGTCGCGAGTTATATATAAGCCAAATGTTAAATCAAAATGTCCTATGTCTGGCAAGTTGGAACACAACAACGTTTTGGTTAGGTGATTTGAATTTAGATCGCTGTGAACTTGGTTTGACAATAATTGCTTACTGTAAAATTGCATTTCATGTAAACACACAAGTCTGTGTATGAAATTGATAGATTACAGTTAATCTATATTGTCTCAAAGAACAGTTAAGTTGATAGAAATTACTTTTGGTAATAAATTAAAACATTTAGATAATTTTAGCTGTTTCTTTTCGTAATAAATATAATTAGTATTTGTATTAAGTAATTTATTTGCAATTTCAATGCATAAAATTGGTTTATAAATTAAATTTTTCCTTGTTTTATTTAATTACAAAACGTCGTATTTCAAGTTGCCAACCTATTTTCTGTTCTTTAGAAATATACGTCATTTTGATTCGAACAAAATAATGTTTTAATTTAATACCTTCTGCTTTCTTAAGACTAATTTTAGAGTTTAATACATACGTGCTGAATCACCAACAAAATATATTTACATTGTTGCAGGAAGATGTTATCAAGAGGAAAAGTTATGATAGAAATGGTGAAGAAAAATATTAAAAAGCAAGAAGATGCGAGAGGCAGTTTGGAAGCAGTAAAGACACTAGCTTCAAGAGATCTTAATGTAAACATGCAAGTATGTGTATGAAATTGAAAAGATTGAAATTGGAAAGAAATAATAATAGATCATGACGAGAAGGTGGAGGCAGAATATTTTGAAAATTCCCTGAATTCAATAATATCCGAATTGAAGAGCAGGGGTCAAGAACGCCTATTGAAAATGCTCTGTGTGCAGCTGAAAATAATTAGTCTAATGAATCTATTCAATCAAAAATACCAGTTAGTGATTTAGCTGTTGTGAGGCCTCGGGATGAAAATGAGCAAACAGTACAGCTTGAAACTAATGGAGCATTATTTGTTGGAGAAAATCAGAGTTGGTCTCAATTAAATGAAGGGAATAATATTACAAGATTAATATAAGGAAAGTGATGGTGAATTAAACTTAATTTTGACTCCAAGTGAAGAAAGAAACTTGAATCCGACACAAGAAGAACCACGCGCAACAACAGAAAAAAAAGAGAAGAAAAGGAGATGAAGTAAATAATAAAGTCTGGACAAGGAATTCGAACATGGCTAAAAGATAAAAGGGAGAAACCTATTTGGGAATAAAAAAAGAAAATGGAAAATACAAAATATGTAATGAGAGAGAGAAGGAAAAAAGTTAAAGTCTCGGTGCCAGTATGTAGGTTCAAAAAGAGGTTTTCATTGTGAAAAAGTAAGTGAAATAGACAGGGAAAGGTTGTTTGAAAAGTTTTTGAAAACGTGTTGAAGGCTGGGAAGCTAAAAAAGCTACTATTGCATCTTTAGTGCAAAGAACAGGATGTACGTACCGACGCTCAATAACTGTTTGCGAAGATACACGGAAAAACAATGCCTTTCATTATTTTCTGAAGACGGCAAGTAATGAGAAAATAAAAGTGTGTAAGCAGATGTTACTGAACACATTTTGCTTAGGAGAAAGATCAGTAAGGAAGTGGGTACTGAAGTCTCCATTATATAGACCTATATTTGAACCAAGCTGCAAATAATGAGGTACCAGTAGGCCTGCCAGAAATACAAGAAAATTAAGCGATGGTTCTCGCAACAAAAATAGTGTTATTGGAAGAGAAGAGGGACTAAGAAGCAAGGTAAAGCAGTTTCTACATTTTCTTCCAAAAATGGAATCGCATTATTTCCGATCTTCTACTTCCCTGGAATATCTTGAACCAACGTGGAAGAGCAAGAAGCAGCTTTACCAGGAGTAGCAGAGATATTGTAACACTACTAATGAACAAGCTACTAGCTGGACTGTGTTTCACAGAACATTCAAAACTATGGACATTGATTTGTTTTTTTTTTGCCTAAAAAAGACCAATGTGAGCTGTATATCAAATACAAGCTTGGAACAGTTAGTGAACAACTTTATAAGGATCATCAAGAGAGAAAGGCCAGCAAAGAAAAGGAAAGTGATAAATAAAGAGCAATTGATAAGAAGAAAACAATAGCAGCATTTACAGTTGATGTCCAAAAATTGTATTCTTGCCCAGATATAAAGGCTTCAAGTTCATACTACAAAACAAAACTCAAGATACACACTTGGTCTGTCTATAATCTTGCAACAGGTGATGGCTCATGCTACATTTGGCATGAAGGAAACGGAGGCCATGATAGTAATTCTTTTGCATCAATTGCAGTAAAGCATTTGCAAAAGTAGTCACCGACAGGCCTGAGTTAAAAGAAATTACACTTTGGAGTGACGGCTGTACCTACCAGAACAGATGTAAGACTGTCTCAAATTCTCTCCTGCACCTTCTCAATACATCCCGGAATAACTGTCTACCAGAAGTTTTTAGAGGTTGGCCATATCCAAATGGAGATCGACAGTATTCACAGCATATTGAAAGGAATCTAAGAAAGTATGAACTTTATGTTCCTGTAGATTTCATGCGGGCTGTAAGAGAAGCCAGAGCAAAACCCAGACCTTTGCAAGTTGAGAGTCTTACTTATAAGGAATTCACAAATTATTCAGGCGTTTTATTACTATCGCGCATACTTGAAAAGCTGCCCAAATACCTTTATTGCGCCCTAAATGACTGCTATAGCGCACCCTGGTTGATCGAAAAAATTCAAATATTTGCAAATTTCAAACATCAAATTTCAAATATATGCAAGTGAGTAGATTCATTCAGTGCGCTTCAGTATTATTACAAAATTACTATATTACAGTAGTAATATCAACGCAGTAAAAGCATTTATCCAACATATAGTAGAGAGTCTGTTACGCTTTAGGTTTATTAAAGCTTTGGGAATGTTACAGGTAAGAGTAATGGACTGATCAATAAACAACAGAAGATCGATGAAAGCCTGTTTTAATAAAGAAAAAGATGCAAGGCTAAGGCACATTTTGAAATTTAGTGACCTATCATTTTCTTTGTTGCAAGATAAGAGGTGGTAATAAGGCCCACCTTCAAAAAACATGGTCCCTATTCTCTAGCTAATATCGGTAGAGAAAGAACCTTCAAATAAAAAATGTCCTTTTCTAAGTCCTATAATTAATCAAATCAAATAATTTTAATGTTATCAGTTACTGATACAGAGAGAAATTACAGAACGGTTTGTAAGTGGGCCTTAATTTCTGCACCAGCACACAAGACCCATAGTAAAATTCTATCTAAAATCCAAAGCAACACAGAATAATTAGGTCATATGAGAGAAAATAACTTTTGTCTTGTGCAACGCAATCTGAAAAAATATTTTATTAATAAGAAATAAGCTATAAGAAGTAAAAATAATAAAATTTCAAAATTTGTTTTGAAAATTGATTAAAAAAAATTCCTGCAATCAATATTAAGAAAATAAGCAAAACAGAAGCTTTTTCTTTAAACAATTTAAAATGACAATTTTTTTGAAACTGCAAAATTTAGATTTTTTTTTATATTTCTTGTTATGGGCCTTGTTTCGTGCAAGTGGTAATTTCGAGGTTAACCGTCAGTCTGATCGAATTATCAAATTGGTACACAATAAGCAGTAAATATTATTGAATGTTGATTTTCCATGAAAAGTGAAACAACAAGCCGGAATTCCAAACAGAGAACAAGAACAGAAGAGCACTTATCTACGCACTCCCTTTAGCCCGAGCTGCTGTTCACACAATGATGCTCAACGGTTTCCATGTCTAACTCAAATAGCAGATCAGGACTACTACCAGAAGAGGAGAATCACTACCAAAAATCTTAGGAGAAATGCGAAATTCAGCGGTTGGGTCTTATTGACCTCATTAACTTCTCATTAACGTCTTCGACCTCATTAACAGCTAAAGCTTTTCTGATAGTCTTTTGAAAGTTACAATATTTACAAAAATATTCTTTTGTTTTGGTGATTAAGAAAAATTTAGGACCTTTATTGTATCATAGCAAATCATCCATTTGATATTTTAGTTGGCGTTTTGCTAGTCTTATTAGTTTTATCTCTTCCCATTCTGACTTACAATAGAATATTTTTGTCGGTAAAGTAAAAGAAACACCTAAATATTCATCACAATGGATTTCCTTTCTATATATTTATATTCAAAATTTGCATTATAATTTTATTACAGGTTACATTTTAATTATTATTCAAAAGTTTTTTGATACTTTTAAATTCACTGCTTTTTAAGCTTTAGTTAAACTTTTTAAACATCTTAACTCCTGAATAATTTTTTGCTGGAAAACAGTAGTAAGCACTTATTAAATTACTCTAGCAATGATGAAAATCGCTGGTAAAATAGATTCTGATAATATTTTTAGAACAATTAATTACAGTAAATTCGAAAATCAATAATGCATTACATAATTTGTTTAAACATGACTCCAGAAATGATAATCGTAATAAATAGAAAACACAACATCTTCATCTTTTCAAAACATTACTATATTTCGCAGATATATTTTATCTGCTTCTTCGGGCTTAGAATATTCTTCATTAACAAAAGGTTTAAATGATAAAATAATAACAATATATGATAATTACAATGTGAACAATACAGGGTCATACATGTCAGATCATATACATATTAATAATTTATAATTATTACAGTTAATGTTGTTGTCTGATCTTTTTAACAAAACCAAGTAATTATAAGTATGATAATAGCAGAATAATAACATTATAACAATAAATTATTGGTTAAGATTAGAACAATTAAATTTTGTAACTTTTTATAATAAATAAGTATATTATTGGAATTTTTTGATATCTATACAATTTTTCATGAATTTATCTAATATAATATCTAATATCCAAATTATATTAGATAAATTCATGAAAACTTGTATAGATATCAAAAAATTCCAATAGTATACTTATTTATTGTAAAAAGTAAAAAAAAATCATTGTTCTACTCTTAACCAATAATTTACTGTTATAATGTTATTATTCTGCTATTATCATACGTATAATTACTTGGTTTTGTTAAAAAGATCAGACAACAACATTAACTGTAATAATTATAAATTATTAATATGTATATGATCTGACATGTATGACCCTGTATTTTTCACATTGTAATTACTATATATTGTTATTATTCTATCATTTAAACCTTTTGTTAATGAAGAATATTCTAAGCCCGAAGAAGCAGATAAAATATATCTGCGAAATATAGCAATGTTTTGAAAAGATGAAGATGTTGTGTTTTCTATGCATTACATAATTATAATTGCTACTTCAAAACAATTAAAAAAATTCAACCATTAAATTACAATCTCTTAAAGCAATACAAGTTTAAAGAAATGAAATGCAGGTTTGCAGGTTTGCAGGTTTCTTATAATGTGTAATGAAATTTTTTTTTTATTAAAATAGAGTAAAAATATTTCAATAAATAGTTACATTTCATAAGGAGCAAGCTTTGGTTTTTCCAATCTGTACCCATCATTTAATCTCTGGTATAAGTATTGTGTATCACGGATACCATGATATGGTGTCTGTCCCAAAGTGAAAAGTTCCCATAAAAAAACTCCAAAGGACCACCTAAAAGGAAATTCAGAAGAAAGATTTTGAAAAGAAAATTCATTGTAAAACGAAAAGTTCTTAAGAAATATCGTAATACAACATAACATATTTTACAAAGTCATTCCTATTGGTATCTTAATATTTATCATTGAATTTGAGGATTAAAATTTCTAGTACATGTCACATAACTTTCAAAATAAAGTAAAAAAAAAAGAAATATTTTACATAATTCATTCATCATTTGTTGCAATATATCTAATGAATGTTTCTTGATTCAAGAATAAATTATAATGAAATTTTCTCCAATATTCGAGTTCCAGGCTAAATTCCTTTTCCAATAGAAAAATGTAACGATCAACAAATTTTCTTAATTCTGACTTTCAGAATATAGTGGATACCTCATTTAGAATCAGAAGATGAGATGCACGTCAAAATATAGGTTTTATTTCTTATGAAGAGATAAGAGTCATTGCTTTTAAACAATAAGAGAACTCTTGTAGATCAGAAATAAAAAATCAAATACTATACTGTGACATTATGCATATATTACAGTCCAATGTACAGTCGAAATTTAGTAAATTTGTTAATATTGTTAGTCTCAACCCAACCCAAAAAAAATGTAAAAATAAGAAAAATTATCTTAAGTTGTTTTATTTTTGTAAGTCAATTGCGAAAGTTTCGTTAGCTAATTTTAGTCAATTTTAGTATTTTAGTTTTTGAATTAAAATTGCTTAGCTTTAAACTTTAAGTTGGGATTTTTTTAGAAAATATCTTAGATTAAGATTTTGTAACTTATGACACTGTAGTGTAATTTTAGGTCTTCCAAAAAGAAGTTTAGCTAGTGTTAAGATTCATTGTCATTTTTTTGAGCATAATTGAATTTAAAATAATTTAAATTTAAGATTTTAATTTTTCGGAATTAATTTAAGCAGAATTAATTCGTTTAGCTTAGCCGCGGAAAATTCTATTTAATTTTGTTGAAGTATTTTATGACGCAATCATTTCCTTGTGAGGAATTGTCCGATTAATTATTGGTCAATCGGAGTCATCACCTTTGGTGATGTCACTTGCCTTATTTGGTAAGATATCCTGTAGGAAATGTATTTTATTATTGTGCAGTAAGAACATTATTTAAGAGTGACTTGTTATTGTTGTTAACATAAAAAAAATGAGAGAGAATAATACCATTGTTAGAAGCGATGAGATGCTTGGACTGCTGTGTTATGATTGTATAGTATTGTTTACGGCTCGAGGGAGCTGTGGTTGTTTTATTTAAAAATATTGAGATGGAATGGCGATTTTGATATGATCCGCTGTGTTTTAATTCTTCTCTGCAATAGATTCTAGATATAAGAATCTTTTAGGATTGAAATGGAGCAATATTATCCTCTTCAATCAATAGACACGAGTCTATTATGAAAAGTTTCCAACAGAATACGATGAAAGATAAGAATGTCCTAAAAAAGGGATAAGTAACCTGAGAAATGAACATTGCCCTTGAGAAATATTTTACGTTCGAATTGTTTTGAAGAATATTTTGATATTTCCTAAATAAGAGTCATACTTATATCTACAATTTCGTTTCAGCAACATATTCAAATAGATTAATGGTCTTTAGTTCGGCAATTTGGAACCAAAGCAAACACATAAATGGAACGGAAAGAAATAGGAGATATCAGCGAGCTAATACCGTAGACATCGTTTAGGTAATCAAGGAACGTATGTTGACTCAACACTAATGATATATATAGAAGAATTTCCAAGTAAGTGAAGTTTATTTAATGTAAGACAGAGAACATGAGAATTTTAATATTTCTGGAAGAAACACAGCGATGTTTAGGATTTAATAGTGAAAGCGGATAAATCATAATAAGTTGCAAGAAATTATTTTATTCAAGTAATTGATGAAGTGGATTAATTAAAAGATTCAAAGAAAACAAAGGAACTTTAAATATGACAGATGGTTATTCACGATGAATAGTGATAGGGTTAAAGAACTTGTAGATTAAACTTCATTAAAAAGATTATGAAGGTTTATAGAAGTGATCAGAGACTATTTCGATAAACTTATAAGGCATTGTGAACAATTAATTGAAGATGAAAGTTGAATTTATAGATAGCAAGAAATAACTTTTATAAAGAGTTGATCTGAAATAAAATCTAGTGTTACATTGCAAATACTTTAATTTACACATAGGGTGATAAAACCAATCGTGTAGTAGTGCAAGTGTTTAGATATATTCCAGTGATAGATTATGAATTATTAGTTTCACATAGGGTGAAAGACCTACAATAGTTTATTACTAAACTAGAAGAACTTTAATCGACATTTGATGCCTTTTTTATAAAGAACTTTTGAATCTTCATAAAGATTATAACTTAATTCTTTGTATGATGTATTTCAAATAAGAAAGATTTATAAACTATGTTATTTATGAGTGTGTTTGGACAATAATTTATACCTAACTGATACATGAGATAAATAATAATTATGCTCTCAATTAACGTTTACATTACTAGTTCGCATCCTGCTAGATATTTATAATATCATAAACTTCTATATATATAATATTAATTTGTTTTATCAAAAAACATTTCATATCCAACCTCGCCTTGCAATAGGACGCCAGGTTAATTACATAATAGGTAGCAGGAGGCCTGAACTTATTTAATGCCTTGCAGAGGGGGGAGCTCGCTCTCTCTCGTGCATTCGCACCTGCAAACTATTGCTTATGCCGGCGATAATTCTCAGTTCGTTCGAGTCGGAATGCACGACTTCAAACTAAAACTTAGGTTAGGGTGTGATAAACCAGTTGTATAGTTAGAATGGCAACCGTGGATAGCCTAAAAAGTCAAAAGAAATTCCCAGTTTGCATCAGAAAATCCTACAAATTAGCGTGCGTGAATATCCGCCCCGGAGAAATAATGTGAGTGGAATTTATTTCTGTGAATTACTTTTCGTTGTTCAAGTGCGTCAAATACGGTCCAATTAGTGGAGCTAATTACAACATAAATAGTGCAGTGTAGTGAATTTACCCACGCGCGCACAAGGCGAAATTAAGCCAAACAAGTGAAAAGCCAAAAGCGGAGAAAATGCTTAACGTTTTAGCGATAGGATATTTAGAGAATTCAGTTAAGTGAATGGATAAAATTGTGGAAAGCCCTTACTTTAGTTTTTTTATTTTATTTTAGCGCAGCATTAGTGAGAGAAATGGTGCATAAGTAGGATAGTTAAACAGTCTCCAAGTTAATTCGCATTGACACAGTCTTCGAAGTAGAAGCTTGTTATTTTTAGTTAGCAAAAAAATTGTTAAATTCAAGTTTAAGTTGTTGAAGTAGTAGTCCTTAATTTAGTAACGGTGCGGTGTGACCCCCATTACCTGAGAGGGCTGAGCAATTATCCGGGGATGTGACGACCTAGAGGGGGTGGAAAGTAATTTTTACCGTATGAAAACGGTTGGCGCCCAACTTGAGAGTGTAGAACCACATAGTTTAAACCACATTAGTCCCCCCCCCCATGTCCCGTTGCAATATATAAATAAACAAATCACGCCTTTGAGTCTATAATCAGAGGGAATCGGGGACTTATCAGCCCAAATCACCTTCCTTGATGACAAGCCCAGAAAGGCGTAAAAAAGAATGGATAATTGTTTATTAATCTTTTTAATTTTTTATTTCTGAATAATTTTCCTGCACGTTAAATTTGTTTCTTGTAATTGCATAGTCTCTTAGGTTTGGGTTTTTCTTTATAATTAAAGGCTTTTTTTTAACTAACGATCATTAGGCTAAAATGATCGTTTTTCTTGTGCACTTTCGCACTTATTTCTAATTGTTGTTTATTTTCTCGTAGGCATTTTTTTTCACTCAATTCTGGGTTTGTCATCGAGGAGGGTGGATTGGGCTGACGAATCCCTAATAAGGACAAAACAGCAGTTCCTTGATTTTCATTTCTGAATGATTTTCATGCACGTTAAATTTGTTTATTGTAATTATTCTTTTAGATATTGGAAGGATTCTATAGATCATTACAGAT
Organism: Thereuonema tuberculata; assembly: GCA_023159025.1. Taxonomy (NCBI): domain Eukaryota; kingdom Metazoa; phylum Arthropoda; class Chilopoda; order Scutigeromorpha; family Scutigeridae; genus Thereuonema; species Thereuonema tuberculata. Next base: position 35,201 of record JAFIDM010047652.1, read on the forward strand.
TGGAAGGATCATAAAACACAAGAATAGTGTGGTCTAATACTTTCGGGATATTATACGAGGATCACTTCGAAAGTTATGAGAAATAGAAAACTGGAAGGTGACTCATCTGAATTAAATGTAGCATGGTGTAGCCCATTCTAAGTGACTCAGTTAACATCGAATCGCGAACATCCTCTCCCCTACTACATTGTTGCAGTGCTCCAGAAAGACTGCGCTGGAGCGATTGTCAGTTACAGCAATGGAGCTGGAGTGCGACACTTCCGCTCAATGATTTTCTAAGATTTCAAAAGTACGTTTAAAGAGACGCAAAGCCGTGATCGTGCAACAGTTTTTCGATGGTGTCATGAATTTCAAAGCGGCCGAACTTCACGTAAAGACGGTGAGAGAAGTGGCATTCTGCAACCCCAGTATCTGACAACTTCACGTAAGACGAGAGAGAAGTGGACGTTCGGCAACCCGCTGTGGAAACAATGGCCCACGAAAACAATCGAATGACATCTTAGGAGAGGGAGGCAGCATTACAGATTTGATCGCCAGCAGTGTCGAAGATTACGTGATTATCTTCACGTCATTAAGTATTCATCCCGATGGGTGCCTCAGAGGTTGACGGAGGAGCAAGAGCTCATTCGTGATGAATGGTGCAAAGAAATATTGGTCAGATTCGACGGAGGCAACTCCAGATAGATTTTATCTGTGACGAAACCTAGATTTACCAGTTTAACCCTGAAAATAAACGTCAGGCGTCAGTGTGGATCTTTCCGATGAAACTCCACGGACGAAAGTGAAGAAGTCCCGAAGTGTTGGCAAACAAATGGTGGCAATTCTTCTCCACAAGTAACCAAATCGCAACCATTAATCTGGAGGAACAAAGAACTGTAAATGTCCAGTTGTACACTATGTGCTACCAAAAGTTTTCAGAAAGCTTCAAGATCCGGCGGCCAAAGACAGCACTGCGAGGGATCCAGCTCCACCACGACTACGCGTCCGTAAACTCGACCAATATTACCATCCGGTTCTTGGAATCCTCACAGATTTACGATCCATTCTTTCTACAGTCTGACCTGGCTTCATTCGATTACTTTCTGTTCCCAAAAGTAAAAAAAAAACGTATGCGTTGAAGAAGATTCTCCAGCCCTTGTGCAGCTACGAAAGTGAGCTTACAGGGCTTGACAAATATATGAAAAAAGTGCATTTTAAGAAATGGTTTTTCAGAATGCGCAAGTGTATAGCTTGTGGTAGAGATTATTTTTGAAATAATAAAGTAATCAAAAAGATTTCGTGTGTTTTCATTTTTGAGTATCTCAAAACTTTAGCAGTACCCCTCATATCTGGAAAAATGTGTTCAGTAATCTGTTGATGAAGCAAAACTGACGCAAGCAGCAGAAAATAGACAACAATAGCTTCGATGGAGGGACTGAAGGCGTAGCGAAAAAGATACAATGTTTAAGGTGCAATTTCGGCTTTTTTTTTTTTTTATTGTCAATGGAATTTGGTCTATTTATTCAGTCTATTCTGGTCTATAGATCTATTTATTCAGTTTTTGCATTGTTCATTTTTTCCCACCAGTATGACTGCCATCTTTGTTTATTTTTTCTTTTGTTTGTTCAAGGAATTTGTATTTTCTGAATAGGATTTGATTTGTCACTTACTCCCTTAGTTACTAGCCGCTTGCCCACTCCTGTCATTACTTTCCTATCGTTGATCCAGACAACATCCCAAGTGATTTGTGGAATGATTTATGAAATAAATTTATTTCTAATGATTTCCTATAACATAAAAGTTTACAGGACTTTATCTTCTAAATAAAAACAATGTTTTGAATTAATATTAGTGAAACAGGTTTCACTAATATTAATTTAATTAAAATTTTATTATATGCAAATTGCTTTTAAAGTAAATATTTCCTGTAAGACAAAGAATAAAAAGATTTCAATGTATACTGAATGTATCCATTTGTATAGCAACAACATATCTATATTGTTAAGCAAATGGGGCAGAACAGTTCATAATTCCAGAAAAGAAATGGATTTCAAAACAAATTCATCATTGCCATTTCATCCGATGACGAGCCACTCAAGGTCGCACATGCTTAACCGCCTTTGAGCTACTAAGTGCTTCAAACAGACTCATCCCATGAGACTCTATCTGTTTAGATTGCTTTGCAACTAGCATTGTATTTTTGGACCTCCATAACCGTAAAATAGGTCTCATTGAAATATTATGTCCTATGCTTATTACATTCGAAGTACAACGCTCACAAAACTAAACAATTCCCGACTTGAAACCAAATTTCTCTACATTTACAAGATGAAGCCATTTGTCTCTAAAAAACAAACACCAAGTCCCATTTACTAGTCCTATCTGCTGCAAACCTACGACATGGGTTTCAGGCAAATGGAAATAACATCACAACGAAAACCTCTTGCCATTAAATAGTAAATTGTTTCATATCTAAACTTTTGGATTATTCTTGTATTATAGTGGTGATCTTCAATACGATAATTCATAAAAACTTTAATGGAAGAAACTGCCCTAGTGCAGCGGTTCCCAACCGGTGGGTCGCGGAAGGGTTACAGGTGGGTCGCGACTTGATCCAAAAACTATCAGAAACCATCGAATAAACCATCAGAAAAGATCAGAAAATTGAAAATCGATCATATATAAGGAAGGGATACGATACAAATATGGTTTTATTCTGTATTCTTCTATTCCTATAGATGTGGAGGTATTCCGATAAGGAAAGGTGGGTCGCCAGCTGAAAAACGATAAGAAAAGGTGGGTCGCCAGCTGAAAAGGTTGGGAACCACTGCCCTAGTGGATACATTATTTATTTTAGTCGACAATCCAACACACTAAGTGAAAGAAAAGAAAAAGCTTTTCAACAGTTTCGAACTATCATATGTTCAAAATTTACCATATGTTCAGAATTTACCAGCATAAAAATGAGAAGCCATCAGACTAAAATACAAGAGGAATTTAAATAATACCCTTGTTATTTTTTTTCTAATTATACTTAAACTTTCACCCATTTTGGGTATCAACCATCCCTAACCGACTGTTATCTACAATCCATATCACTTTCAACTGTAGCTCTCAGTTGTTTTAAAATTTTGTGAATGCAATATCTTTGATTTTTATAAAATTTTTCTTTACTGATATAGATAATATCCCAATGCGGCCCGCGATGGCCCATTGGGGAGCTAGAGGTTCCCAACGTTTCAGTCAGGGACTGAAATGAAGTCGGGTGGTCAGCCCTACACTCTATATAAGAAGAGAAACTGAAAATTGTTATTACAAAATTTTTTATGATTATAATTTTATATTTCTATATTTTTAAAGATATAATTAGAATTTGTGACAAATATAGAAAATCTTTTTGGATGTTGTCAGAATATCTATTATTTAAGATCATTATTAATCTCTTTTTTAATTTTAGTTTTTTCAAGACAAAAATTCCGGTGAGACATGAATAAAACTAATTTTTTATTCTAAAATCTCCTTTATTACTGAAATAATTTAACGTTCGAAAAAAATCATATAGATACAAAGACATCGATTCACAAATTGTAGATGAAATTTGTTTATGACACATTGAAATAAATAGGCCAATGACTGGCTTCGGTTCTTTAACGAACCTAGTTAATACAAAATAAAATGAACATGTGTTGATCGTTTGTTTAAATTTTTCCATTAAACTTTTCAAACAATTTTAGCCATTGCATTTTGTTTCAATTGCTTTACAGTTAATTTATCTGTTTATCTATTAGTTTAATTGCGGATGGAAAATTCATTGAGGCTGTCGGAGGACAGCACATGAATTTCCTTTACTTTATTTATAATGTGTATTTTGTTTTTAGTTTAGTCTTGTGAGGTGCCATATATATTCCTACTTCCATTTATATTCACCTCTGTAGGCTACTTCTGTATGCTATCTGGTGTGCTACAGTGACTACTCTCAACTGATAATTGCCAATTTAGCTAGAAATAGCTGTTTTGGGATGTCATATGAAAACATTGGTGACACGCTTTTAACTTGTTAATGGTATTTTTATGCGCTTTTTCTTATTTTAATTGCGTATGGAGAATTGTTGAGACTGTCGAATGACAAAACATGACTTTCTTTTATTTTATTTTTAAGAGGTATCTTGTTTTTAGTTTAGCCTTGTGGAGGTGCCATATTTATTCCTACTTCTATTTATCTTGTTGATTTGATAAAAATTACCCATCAGTTATCTTACGACTATTTGTTAATCGATCAGTCTTTCGAACTACACTTTTAATTTTTTTTTTATAACGGCTTTTTTTCTTTTGAAAAGTGGTAGTTATAAATTAGATTTGTACAGTTTATCAAAAATCTATGTTTTTCATAAAAAAAAAGAAAAAAATCGGAAAAAGATGTGTAGAGGAGTCTCTATTGTGGACCATTCCAAGCCACGGTAGAGGTATTGTTGCTATTCCCTACATTTACATAAATTAATGAACACAATTTTACGCAAATCTCAATTTCAAATTTCGATTCTTGTGGTCATCTCAATGCCATCTTAACGCCATCTTAGAGGAGGAAATGTTTCAGTCTCATAATATAATGTGCTTTTGGTAGTCATTCTGTCTTGTAAATCTAGTCATAAATAAATAACATTTAAAATTTTAATTGGAGTAAATTAGTAGGTATTTGTTCTTTAGATTGCAAAGAATGGCAACAGTATGATGTAAATTAATGGTAGAATAAAGCTTGTGTAGAAAAATGCCTATTGCAAAAATAATGAAATTTGAAAGAAACAACGCCTTAAAGCTGTTTCATCAAATATATTTATATTATATTTATCAGTTTTTTATTTATGGAGTAGAATCACGAACACTCCCCAAAGGAGAAATACGAGATTTTAGATTACAAAGAAGTGGTATGGATTGACGAATGTTAAAGATTACAAACCGAAATCACAAACGAAATGATTGATAGAACAACAAATATAAAATCAAAACATCGGTGTAAATACTCGTAAGTTAAATGAATTATTTACGGCAGCGCCAAGACGAAACGATCATATACGGACTATATAAATTTTAAATTGCATTATGAAAGAAGATATGACTATTCCAACATTGTAAAAGATTGGAATAAATAAAAAGTTTATTGAAGTATATTAGAATGGAAAAGCTTTAAACTCAATAATGATAAAAACTTGGTGAGATCTTCATTCTTCCAGTGGATTTACAATTGGTGAATTTCTGTACTTTATAACTTTGAAGTATGGTAAATATTAGTAAGTTAGAGTATTATTAACAATTACATTACAATATTTAGTCAGAACTAAACGTTGGAAATTGGCTGTTTTCACTGCCAAGCTCTTGTTCCTATGGGCGAGTTTGCTTGTGAGCTACAATCCTTAGGAATCCCGGAGTGAATTCTGAAATACCCTTTATTTTATTAGATTTAAATTTAATTATATAAATATTTTGGTTTAAATATACTTATTCTAATTTCATTGATTTCTGCTTTTTTCACCTTATTTATTATTTATTTATATATGGGCCTTATTTGGGACTAGTAGTGGGCCTTATTTGGAACAGGGGCTCCTAATAAGGCCCTTCAGTTATATTTTCAAAACTCTGCTATTACAGAAAGAATTTCAAATGCCACTAATTCTAAATTCACTTTTTCATAACAGCACACCTTAAATTACCTTTCAAGACAGTTTTCTGAATTATCACTCTTGCAGTAGAAATGTAAAAAATGTTTAAATGTTAGGTGGGCCTTATTTGGGCAACCTACCTTATTTAGTAATTCAATTTTGTTCCTGTTTCAACTTACTGCTTTGTTATATACAAAATTTTAAAAACCGAACATAGGTTCCATTACATGAAGTTAAAGTACATCTGATTACAGTTAACAGAGCAGTAAGTTAAAAAAAAAAATGAATTACTAAATATATTGCATATGTGTTTCCAAAATATAAAGAAGTAGTGTTAGACAATATTTAGCAAACTAATAATAATTAAAAAAAAATAAACTCACACATCACTCTGAGTTGTAAATGTCTTAAATCCAAGACATTCTATTGCCAGCCATTTAATAGGAAGTGGGATCTGAAAACAAATAAATTAGCAATTTAATACTCTATCAACATTTACAATAAGGATAAAATGAAATCTGAAGCTTAAAAAAAATTAAAATAAGTAGGCCTTATCTTTGGGATGATACAAAAAATTAAATTAGATTGTTGTTAATACATATTTCTTTTAATGAAGACATACAGAACTATTTTGTCTGTAGTATAATTGTTCATGCAGTTCCTTAGTTAGTCCGAAATCACAGATTTTAGCCACATTTCCTTCAGCTAGTAGAATATTTCTTGCTGCAAGATCACGATGTAAAATCTGAAAAAAAAAATACGCTTTGTTTTACGAAATTTCTTGTTGAATAAAAAATAAAAAAAAAAGCAATCTCAAAATAATACATGTATTTCAGGATAGATATATTAACTTTCGATAAGTGACTGAAAATGTATCTAGAAATATATTTTAGATAGTATTAAAGATTTACCCTTTAGAAAATTGAATTGTATTTTCTTAATATCAACCTAAATGTCAAATAGATACATCACAATTTTCTGTAAAATTAGACTCTTCTTTATTTTCCGTCTATATTTCATCTTTGTGTGCGAAAGACTACTTCAGGATATAATAGAGAAGAAAAAAATTCAATTTAATTAGTAGCAACTGAAAATTCCCATCTGAAATAGGAAAAGAAAAAAAACTTGCCTTTTTTAGATATATTTCTGATAAACGAAGAAAAGAAATGTTATGAAACATTAAGAAAAAAACTTAGAAAGTAGCCCTTTATTTAACTTCTACGCTAATCATGATATCCACAAGAAAAATTATTATTGTTGCTATTGTTATTAATAGTCTAGGAAAACTGAAATTGTGACTTGTGTGGCAAGTTATGTAACTTTTGGCAACTGTTATATTTTTGTTTCTATATATCTAAGGGATCACAAAAAAGTCGAGTGCCAGAAAAAAGAAGTTTCAGGGGAGGAGGGAGAGGTGGTGTGGGTAGGGGCTAGATTTGGGCTGCATGCAAGTGCTTATTGAGTTCTATCTTGAAGACCGTTAGGTCAAATGTCATGATTCTTTTTTTAAAACTCTCGTCTTTTTGTATTCTTAAACTAAAGCTGTTAAGTTTTGAACTAAAATTAACGGTTTTCGTGATTTTGCATTTTTCCTCCTGCCTCGTTTTCTGAATTGTATTTCAGAAGAAGCAGATAATGAATTTAGTTAACTTGGAGGCGATATTTAAGCTGCGATTAACTTCTTACCAGGTGTGCGAGATCAGAAAATTTTGAAACAGTTTGTTGATTCAGAAGCCAAAACTGATGTTAATTTCAAGTTCTGGCATGGAAATGATTTCTACTCTTCTTTTCATGAGAGTGCATAAGAGATGGTTTGTGGGACATGTATGGAGAGATGGGTTGTGCTATGAAAGCCTAACAAGAATTTTACCTTTCATAGCATATTATTATCATTTTGTTGTATAATAATAATAATAATAATAAAATATATATCTTCAAACTCCATCAATTTCAAATTCCCTATAACGATATTTCACAGAACGAAATATTTATGAAGAATGAAAAATGAAAGTGAAAATGACATGTGGAAATAACGGGTACAGTTTATAAATTAAAATGTAGGACTTGCCAAAAAATCCTTTTTGGAAAATCGGGAAGTACTTTGAGAGAGAGGATACATGAACATACTGGTGCTTGTAGGAAGAACAGGCCTAAAGCATCAGAATGGGCAGAACATTTGTATTAATGAAAATTATAATCCGGATCCAATTGTGAAAATTATATTCAAAATTATAGATCACACAAGATATATAATAGAGAAGCCTGTACTACTGTATAAAAAGCTACCCATGCATTAGCAGAAATAAAGATTATGCAGTTAACAGCAACACATTGTCTCACTTCCAGAATCTAATGGCGACATAAAAAAGATAAATTTCAATCATGTGTATCAAAATTGTTTGTTAAAGGATACGCATTATTATTTGTTGTTTTTGAAGCCATTGAAATAACTTCAATGAGTATACATTGTTGATATTATTATTAGCATATACATTATTATTATTATTATTATTATTATTATTATTATTATTATTATTATTATTATTAATTACAGGAATATTTAAAAGAATATGACATCATACATAAACATCAATATGCTTACCAACTTAAAAAAAAGTACAACAATACTCTTAGAGGATTTCAGTGAAAACATAAATAAAAATCTAAATAAAAATTACTATGTTTTATTGATCACCATTGACTTGTGTAAGGCATTTGATTTGATCGACCATCAATTACTTTTACTCAAATTACAAAAAATAGGCATAAGGGGAAAAATGTTAAATATTATAGAAAGCTATTTAGAAAACAGAAAAAATTTTGTACAAATAGACAATACTGTAAGTAAACGTAAAAAAATTAACATTGGAGTACCCCAAGGATCAAACTTAGGACCTATATTATTTATAATCTTTCTAAATGACCTTTTTCCTCTAATAAAAGACTGCAGTATATATATTTATGCGGATGACATTATAATATATACAGTAGGTCCTGACTTAGAAGATGCAAACAAAACTCTTCAGGAAAACTTTAATACATTGGAAAAATGGTTTCATGATAACAAACTAGTTCTTAATAATGAGAAAACTAAAGGAATACTGATTAAACCCAAAAAAAAAACAAGCAAATAATAATATAAATATCACTATACACACACACGACTGTTTACATGGACATAGTATAGATTGTAAACTCTGCAACAGGATTGATATAATAAAAAATTTTAAATATTTAGGTATAATCATAAACGATTTCTTTACATGGGATAACCATCTAAATGTTCTACATAAAAAGCTATATACGACTACCTATATTTTCTACCACATTAGAAATATTCTTCCACTAAAAACAAAAATTTTAATTTATTTTGCACTTTTTGATTCTTTATTAAACTACGGTGTAAACATATGGGCAAACGTAGGCAGTAGTCATTTACAAAATTTAAAAAATCTACAAAATAAGGTCCTAAAGTTGATCTTTTCAAAAAAGATATGGAACAATATAAACAAGAGAAAACAATTTTTACTAAAATATAATATACTTAATCCAAAACAAAAATTTTTATATAATGTAATAATAAAAAATTTCTACAATATAATTAACAAAAAAGATGAAAATAAAAGAAAACATAATACGAGACACTGCAACAGACTAAAACTCGACTATCCTTGCATCAATAACGAATATGGTGAAAGAAATGTAAATTATGTAATAGAAAAAACTCTAAACGAAATGAATGAGATTATTGATAAAGATTATAAAAAAATTTCACTTGTTAAAAAACAGGTAAAAAGATGGATTGTGGACAATATTGACTAACAATGAAGAAAAAAAAGAAAAAAGAAAGAAAAAAAAGAAAAAAAGAAACATCAAAACATGTTTATAAATCATTTGACGTAACAAATTCTAGTAATTCCTGTGTACCATTTTGATGGAAAATGTTATATACATATATTATAATTGTGAAAAAAATAAATAAAAAAATAATGTAATTATGTAACCCACAGCACCCGTTGATAGGGACTTTCTTTATCCCTAACGGGACTGAACTATGTAACTAAAGTAGATAAGTGAATAAAAAAAAAAAAAAAAAAAATTTGCAAAAATTCAAAAAGCAGAACGATAGCTTCTGTGAAATATTGTTGTGGAGAATTTTAAATTGATGGAATTTGACAATATATATTTTATTTATTAATATTATGATCACACAAAATACTTCAAGTCATTCGCAACTTATGCATTTAATTCCAAAAGAAATTATAATATTACGAGCTGGAGAATTTACAGTGCAAAGGACATCAGAAAAATTGAACCGAGTCGATGCAGACCATGCTCAATAACGGCTAGATCGGACAAGTAAAGACTGTGGTAGAATTGTTGGAATTACTAACAGCAAATCTGCTTCAAAACGTTGGGCTCTTTCTTTTTATTGGAGGTCTGAATTAACTCAAATAATATGTTTAGTGTTACATCCGAAATTTCCAATTTGTCTTCAAAAAGTAGAAATCAACGTGACGAGGATGATGAAAACTTCATGAATACTCTCCAGTCTTTCAATGTGCTGTTGTCAGGAACAACAACATTCTTTCAGAGTGCTATAACCAAGGATCTCACCTGTAAAGTAATCTGAACATCACTCTTGAATGCTCTACAAAAATAGTACGGGCAGGTTGAGAAATTTGGTTGAAAATGAGTCATGAGAAGAAGCTATTAAGGAACTCCAACCCATGAAGAAGAATCCCCGAAAAACCTTAAAAGATTTACATATAGGCCTAACAAAAAGTGTAAAACCTGTACAAAAGGTTTACGAGATTAACAAAAACTTGATCCAAGGAATGTTGGTGCTCATGAGTTTTAGCTGAAAAATTGTTATACCATCTATTTTAAAGAATGAGGTGCGCTCTGTTTCCTTGTTTATGACTAATTTTCTAGGAAGTTTGATAATTTCAAGTGACAAAATAATCATCAATCATGAACCATATTCTTTCGTCTACAACTGTGACTGCAAGTCTGATTTGGTAGATGGTTCAAGGCTGACTTCATCTCCAATTATTGATAGTCAAGCTTTGCTTTTAAGTTTCGAAAAGCCTAGAAATGCTTCAACTTTTGAGGATTGGATAAAAGCTTTTGTATCTCTTCTAAAAAGAACTTTCTCAGAGTTGAAGTTGTATTTTCTGTTAAAAGACAATAATTAGAAAAACTTCCTTTCAATACCTGAGAATAAATAAGATCTCTCAGTTTATTTTCCAATCATGATAGTGCAGAAGAGAATGATCAAATTAACCTTTTTAAGTGAAGAAGATATCAGATATTTCTATTATCCATTCACCACTTAGAAAAGATGCTACATTACGAATTGTTTATATTGGCAGGGACTGCAAAGAGGAGGGAATTTATAACAATTTCACGATATCTATAAAAACTTATCGGATCGTGGAAGAAAAGGAATTTTAGCATATGATGTCACATCGCACCCCGCAGGAATTTATACAAGGCAAGAAGGAAAGCTGTGAACTGATTTTCATGCTCTTTGTGAGAGTCCTATCACAACTGAAATTCTGAAGTCGGCCGAAGAGTTTATTAAAGAACAGTATAAAATACCAGGTGTAAAAACAACTGACAAAGTGTTAGCGAGGCATCACATCCTACCGAGTCCAGAAGGGTCCATACAAGACAATGGTTATGGCCAGTTCTCAAAATCCTGGAAGACATATTAAAGCATGTGTCGCCCTCAGCATTTGTAGATGTAAAACTATGTGTGGGAAAACCTATGTAAGTGACGAAAGAATCAACTCAGTTATACATCAATTTTCAGATGTAAAGAAGAATGCTTGAAAGACTTCAAGTTCGGGAGTTCTTCACGAAGAAAATGAAGATGCAGACGTTGAACTTTTTGAATAATAAATTTCCGTTTGCTTTTTGAAATTCTCAAGCATAGCTAACTGTAGAAGAACCTGTTATTTTCTGTCAGAATGATTACTATGTATGATACAATAAAAATTTCATTTCATTGTTATTTCATTACTTATACAATAATACAATGTTTAATACTCATTTCAAAAACAAACAAAAAAAAAACTACTACTCCAAGTGTGTAAATCAAGTATTGTATCTCATTATCTCTGGAATTTGGATGATAAACTATACCATATAGAATATTTGGTATGAATATTCAATTTTATTTTTGACTTTAAATAAAATTTAATTAGTTGGAGTAAAAAAGAAAAAAATAATTTATTTATTATGATGTGCTTGAAAAGAAATTTAAGTAATCAGATATTATTTTATTAATGAAATAAATATTAGTCAATAACGTGATTATGCAAATGAGTCAATCACGTTGTCTCAAGTGAGAAGTCAGTCAGGTGTGAGACGTGAAGATGAAAAGTAGACTTCAACCAGGAAGGTTGAACACTGTATCCGTCGATAACGGGTGCGACCATTATGGTTACCCATAGGAGTGGAAATAACCCTGGAAATGCTAAGGAAAGAATAATACAGAAATGGAACTATGAGTAAGTTTATTACTTGAAGATTATTTCAAATACTTGGTGCCACGCTTATACAAGCAGAAAGTAAAATTAATCGAACGAATCGAGAAGATTTAAAGAACTATTAATTTAAACTTGAAGAAGTAATTGAATTCGTTTTGGAAGACTACATTCCGAAAGTAGGTGAAGCCAAGTAGAGAAAAACTAAGAAGCTTGTATTATTTAAATCCAGTCGGAACGATATATTCTGAGTTAGAATAAATCGAAGATAAATATATCTATAGACATTTTGAATCGAGTAATTAATAAAAAAAATTAAAAGTATTTCGATTCCGAAGATTGTATTGGACCATTCGATTATTGAGAACAAAGGGAGAATTTTCCATATTAACTGTAGGCGATTCCAAGAAGAATTGCGGGTATAAAGAATACATATTATTCAGTAATGAGATTTTAATATATTTGGATGAACTATTATTTGATTCGGAACCAAGGAACGGAAAGGGAACAATAATTATTAGGAAGAATTGACAATTGCCGGAAGTCAAATTAGTTCGAGTGAATTAAGAAAACCTGAAACTAATCAGACAAATTATATTTGGAAAGGAGGATGAACACTTAATAATTAATGAAGACGTGTGGATACTAAAACCTAGATCAGGTTAACGTTAAAAGAAGAGAATGCTGTCGTTTTGGAAGACAACTATAAGAAGTGACCAAATAGGAAGAAGAGGGAATTGGAGCTAAATGCTAATCTTTAAACATCTTTAAACGGAAGAAAAGTGTTAAGTGATTTAGTGATAAATATAGTGTTTAATATTTCATAAAGTGATAAAAGCAATTAATAATAAAAGCTTCAAAGTTTGAAGTAGTGAAATTTAAATAGTGCGTTTGTGTTTTTGTGGATAGCAGACCATTTCGAGCAGAAAGGTTAGAAGACATCAATGAGTGAGTACTTTGTTATTTATTATTTGAGATAGGATATAGGTGATATCTAACTAAAGCAGATTGCAAATATTGATTTAAATATCGAGTGATATAGCACACAGTTAACTAAGTGGAAATAATTAAGAAGAGATATATAAAAGCTATTTTAATAGATAAAGGGAATATTAGAAAGTTAAATAATATTCACATAGGTGAAAAGCCCAGCAATGATAACCTGATTTAGAATTATTAATATACTAGTACATACAAGTGAGATAAAAGGATTAAGTGGTTATAACTAACATAAGAGAATAATTCACATAAAGGGAGACATTATTTAATAATTAAAATAAGATTATTTTGGTAAATATTGAATGTGTACTTGTTTAACAAATGTTTGTTAATGCATATTATTGATTATAGTTTATTAGGAATTGATATAATTCATTATTGAAAAGAGATTGAACCTATTGTAACTTATAATAAGAATTGATTGATAAAAGAAATTAATATTGAGATTTATATTATTGAATCGTACAACTATTTGATAGATCATGTTAGAGGTAATTTTATTACGACTCTGTATTTTGTATTGAATCTAATTCAATTAAAGTCTTGCTTTATTTATTAAAGCGTGCTGTCATATTTAGATAATTATCGTAACTCTCTGCTAAAGATAGTAGCAATTTCTGAAAAAAGTACCCTTATCTTGAAAGATATCGGCTTCAATATTATATACATATTTAGAGCTCTTTTAAGAGCTCTACAACTTTTATTTGAAACATTTTCCTATATTTTGGGTTTACAAAATATTAGTTAACAGAAATTAGTATTTAACCCCCCAAAAACAAAAAGGTTTTACAATGAGAAATGTGGAGAAAATAAAGAAATTTGATTTTAGAAGAAAACTAAGTGAACTTTCAAAAATACTTAACTATCGATGTAAATTCCATAAAAGCCTCTAAAATCCATATACTTCAAAATCCATATACGATATTTCGAATGCATCTTCTCGAACATTATTCATCCGGTAAAATTAATGTAAAAGGGGAAATATTTAAGTCATTCCTCCTTTACATACGAAATTAATATTATGATCACACAAATATTAATTTTACCTGATGAAGAATGTTCGAGAAGATGCATTCGAAATATCGTATATGGATTTTGAAGTATATGGATTTTAGAAACTTTTATGGAATCTAAGTGAACTTTATTTTAAGAATAAAAAAGAACGAGAATTAAAAAAAAAGAATCATGACATTTGGCCCTCGTGAATAGAGGAAGAGTAGAAATCATTTCTATGTACTGCTATCAGAACTTGAAATTCCTACTGTATTTTTTTTTTTGCCTTCTGAATCAATAAATTGTTTCAAAATTTTCTGGTCTTGCACGTTGGTAAAGAAGTTAATCGCGCCTTGAATATCACCTCCAAGTTGAGTAAATTCATCAGAATCACCATCTCTTTCTTCTGAAATATAATTTAAAACGAGGCAGGAGAGTTCTCAAAAAGGTTTGGTAAGGAATCTTGTGTTTTCACATCATGGAATACATAACGATATATTATCATCGACCTTCTCTCCTTAAACTTCTTTTTTTCTCGCACTCGACCTTTTTATGTTCGATAACATATATAGGCCTCTAAACAAAATGACTCCATAAAAAAAAAAAAAAAAAAATAGTGCACCAAACTGAAGATGAGAATTCTCGCCTAATCGTGGAATCTTACTATGTAAAATGGATTTATCTATAGATATAAATATCAATGAATGTTTCTTTTTTTCTTTCTTTCTTTCTTTCCTTCTTTCTTTCTTTCTTTCTTTGTCCTTGATACACTCCTAGACCCTCTGACCTATCTGGACCAAACTTTGCAGAATTACTCTTTAGGGCCCTGAGGAAAAGATAGGCTATATTGAAACCTGGACCCCCCCCCCAAGGGGTTGAAAAGGGGTAAAATCCCTGAAATAGCCAAATATCCATCTGGTGGTGACAATGAGAACTACATAATTATTGTATAAAGTAAAAAATTGCTCTCCTATGGGGGCAGGGGCACCGCACTTGGGTGGGGGAAAGGCAACACAAGGACCTTAGTGTCCCATCATCGACCGACACCGGGCCCTTATATTTAGGGCACCTTCTCGGGCTCCCCCACTCAATTACATAAGTGAAACATTCGCTCTCCTATGGGGGACAGGGACACCACACTTGGGTGGGGGGAAGGCGATACAAGGACCTTACTGTCCCACCATCGACCGACACCGGGCCCTTATATTTAGGGCACCTTCTCGGGCCCTCCAAGTCAATTGCAAAAAGGGAAAAATTCGCTCTCCTGTAAGGGGCAGGAACAACACACTAGGGTGGGGGAAAGGCGATACAAGGGCCTAAGTATCCCACCATCGACCGACAACTGGCCCTTAAATTTGGGACCCCTTCTCGGGCCCCCAAGTCTATTGCAAAAAATGAAAAATTCGCTCTCTAACGGGGGACAGAGATACTACACTTGGTTGGGGGAAAGGCGACTCAAGGGCCTAAGTGTCCCACCATCTACCTACACCGGGCCCTTATATTTAGGGCCCCTTCTCGGGCCCTCCAAGTCAATTGCAAGAATGGAAAAATTCGCTCTCCTATGGGGGCAGGACACCACACTTGGGTGGGAGGAAGGCCACACAAGGGCATAAGTGTCCCACCCCCGAGAGACACCGGGACCTTACAATTAGGGCCCCTTCTCGGGCCCAAAAGTCTAATGCAAAAAGTGAAAAATCCGATTCATATGGGGGCAGGGGTACCACACTTGGGTGGGGGGGAGATGACACAAGAGCATAAGTGTCCCATCCCCGACCGACACCGGGACTTTATATTTAGGACCCCATCTCGGTTCCCCCCCAAGTCTATTGCAAAAAGGGAAAAATTCGCTCTCATATGGGGGGGGGGGCAGGGACACCACACTTGGGTGGAGGAAGGCGACACAAGGGCCTAAGTGTCCCACACCCGACCGATACGGACCCTTATATTTAGGATACTTTCTCGGGCCCTCCAAGTCAATTTCAAAAAGGGAAAAATTTGCTCTCTTATAGGGGGCAGGGACACCACAATTGGGTGGGGGAAGGCGACACAAGGACATAAGTATCCCACCACCGACCGACACTGGGACCTTATGTTTAGGGCCCCTTATCTGGCCCCCCAAGTCTAATGCAAAAAGTAAAAACTTTGCTCTGCTATGGGGGGCAGCGACACCACATTTGGGTGGGTGGAAGGCGATACAACGACCTATTATCAACACGGTGGAAGATGAAACTCCCAGAATGCAAAGCAGATTATAGATTGTCCTCTCCTGGCCGTTCGCTAACATTGAAAGAGAAGAGGTCGCTTCTCTTCTATTTCAATTTTAGCGAAAGGCCAGGGAAGGACAATCTATAATCTGCTTTGCATTCTGGGAGTTTCATCTTTCAGCGTGTTGATAATAAGGGCCCTACCGTCGATCGACAGCGGGCCCTTTGAATGCATTTCAACGCAATCCTGGTTCAGCTAGTTTCATATAAAATTAATTTCATATAAATGAAGGACAGAGGAAATAATACGGATAGGCAATTATAAGAAAATAAAGCGTGAATATATGTTCGTCAATTAACTAGAAGATAACTCCGAAATAGTAAAAAACTAAAGAAGTAATTATATTTCATTTCGCAGTGCCGAAATGCTAAGATTCTTTCAATAGTGAATCAATTAGTGATACAATGCTTCAAATAGCAATAAAATATGAAGTTCATGGTGATTGTGATATCAATTAAATATTAGTGCTTCAATAAATGAAATTACATTCCTTAAGGATAATTCTAGTAATTCTAGTAATAGTGTGACTATTGATTCTGAAATACCAAAGTCGTTCACTTAAGTGAAGAATATTTCAGTTACTAAAGATTAGTTGTGCATTAAGTTATTTATTGTGATTCGTATTCAAACTACTCTGTCAACTAAGTGGAAAAGTGAAACCTCTAATTTAATAATTTCTGTCAGCGCAGTGAAAGATGACACCAGTGATTACAGGAACTTAAAGTTCTCTTGTTACTAAAGACTAACTACATTGTGTATGCGTAATGACTATTAATTATTCACGAGATAGTTAGTTGTTTATGTTTTCAGTTCGTTATATGTCAAGATCTTCAACTATTCTGATACACCTGAATAAGTT
>JAFIDM010047652.1:52843-84510 GCA_023159025.1 Thereuonema tuberculata
CGCTTCTTCAGACAAGTAAGTAACATTTCAACTGGATTTAAATAGAGCTCATATTGCACTAAATAGTCCGTTTAACCCCGGTGCATTTACAATTCAAGGTTCCGTTATTTGTTCCAGGAGTTCCTGAACTTATGACCAAAGTCCGTAGGAGAATAATACAACACAACATCAATTCTCTGCACTTTGAACAAAAGAAACTGATCCATTCCATTCGGAAGGGGTCAGGAAGAATTCAACAATTATTATCGCCTCAACGATTTATAGCTACCCTTCGGTTTGGAGCGGAGGCACATATGCAAAGATACAATGAGATAGCCACGATTCATATCAAGAAATTGGTGCGATTGAGCTTAAAACGATGGTCTGACTGCCAATTATATTGTGATAGAGTCGTCAACCTCTCAGGAATGGACATTCCCAAGGAAGCCCTCAACGCTATCGGAAAAGGTTTGAAATTTAATTTTCCTTCTAAACCCAGATCCCATGAAATTATTTCTTCAATTGAAGTTGCGATAGCTAAGTTAAAAAATAAAACCGAGGCAACTCAGCTTAAGAGGCAAAATTGGGGGTCCATTAAAATCTTGTAACCTCCAGGTGGGAAGAAATTTTGGTAATCCCATTGAATTACGAGCCATTCACCAGCTAAGAAATCGAGGGGAATTAAAAATAGTTGAATCGGACAAAGGGGGTAACCCCGTTATTCTCAGAAATGACACTTATCTTAAAATGGTGGAACAGTTCATACAGACTACCCCTGGAATTAAATTCTTTTGCAAAGATAGTAATAATATACGTAATTTTAATCGCAAAATTATCAGGGAATTAGTTGGTGAAGGAATCATTAATGAAACAACTGCTAAAACGCTAAAGGATGGTTCATTGGACATACCTAAATTAAGAGCGTTGCCAAAATTACATAAAGCAACCAATGAGCAGGGTCTTCATCCAATCAGGCCCATTATTAATTGTAGGAACTCCGCCATTGAAGGAATATCCAACATTCTCCACACCCGAATGTCGAAATTAGGAGTAGTTTCATCTTTTAGCATTTCCAACAGTAGAACATTTGTGCAAGAATTAAAAACAAAAAAGGTACTTCCGGACCACCAACTATTTTCGTTAGATGCAGTATCGCTTTTCACTTCCATTTCTAAAGATCTTGTTTATCAATCTATTCAATATATTTGCAATAAGAAATATCAGCAATTCCAAAAAAGCCAAGAATTTGATAAACTCAAGCCATTAATCGACGCAATCTTTAGTATGCAATTTTTCTTTTTCAATGGGGACATATATAGGCAAACAAGTGGCCTTTTTATGGGGCTTTCAGCGTCAGCCACTTTGGCTGAATGGGCCATGATTTTTATAGAGGAATCAGCTTTTCAGTTGTTGGATTGTGGATACGCACCTACACAATTTTTCTTCCGATATGTTGATGACATTCTGGCCTATGCCAAAAAAGACATAATTGTAGTCATTTGTGAAATTTTCAGTCAAATCCATCCTAATATTAAATTTGAAGTGGAAAGGGAAAAGAACCACGGGATTTCCTTCCTCGATGTATATGTCCAACAAGGAGAAGAAAGTTTCACCACAGCTGTATATAGAAAACCTACTCACAGTGGAATTTTACTAAATTATAATTCTTATGTGCCCATGACGTTTAAGATTAACCTAATAAGTCTTTTTGTGAATAGAGCCTTTGCACTCAGTGGATCAATTGAAGCATTCAACTCTGAATTGAAGATACTAGGCCAAATGTTATTAAACAATGGTTATCCTCATCGATTTATAAATTTACATATGAAACGCACCTTAAAAAGGATTTATCATAATGATTCAACAATGGATACACAACACCAACGTGTCGTAAGTTATGTTTCGGTTGATTACCATTCCACATTATTTCCAAAGCTTCATAAAATTTGTGCTGCCCATAACATTATTTTAACTGCGCCTACTCGTTCTACTGTAAGAAACTTATTAACTGAAAAATGTGGAAATACAATGGCGGATAAGAAGGGTTTGGTTTATGCCCTCCAATGTGTTGGCAACGATTGCCAATATATTGGTCAGACTGGCCGAACGGTCAAGAAACGTACATCGGAGCACCGAACCGCCATCGTGAATCGAAACACTAATTATCTCACATACATGCATTTCATATCTCACAAGCATACCATAAATTTAGATCAGCCAAAAATAGTAGCGTTATGCCAACACCAATTCAAACGTGAGTGTATGGAATCTTTCTTTATTCTTACATTACAGAATGTTTATAACTACAGATTGTCGGTGCCCTCAATATCTGAATACCAATGTCGTAGGAAAAAGAAAAAACAAAAGAAGAAAAAAACTATAAATTTCCACAGTTATGCCTTAAATGATTGATATGTAACAATTAATTTATGTTTTTCTAATTTTATTTTATTTTTTGAGGTTTTCTTACAGATAACAGCCAACACACAACTTTCACAGCAGTAAAAAAACGAATTAAAGAAGAAACACAAAAGGAAAGCTGGATCCATAGCGCCGTCATATCAGGGTTGAAAAAGACGCCACCAGAGTGCCCAAACATCAATAACGTCAAAGCCTTACGTCACTTCGAGCTACGGGGATACACACGGACTATTTAGTGCAATATGAACTCTATTTAAATCCAGTTGAAATGTTACTTACTTGTCTGAAGAAGCGTCGACTGTGCAGACGCGAAACCCGGTCATTTTAATGTGTATTTACTTAATTTTAATTGTACATAGCTTTAATTTTAAATAAGTTTTAAATGTCTTAATCAAAAGTGTTCATTAAACTTTTTTAAACAGGTGCGCCGGCTTTGTCATTGAATTATAAAAATATTCAGCGCACGTAAAACGTACTTGTATCAGATAAAATTCTTTGTTCCTTTCAAATGATCTTGGGATTTTACAAATTTCTTCATTCTAAAAAAATTCTCCAATTGTATCTTCAATAAAATCATATGGATATTCATTCATTGATAGAATTACTTTCAAATTCCTGATTTTATGTTTCCAAATTTCTTTATCATGCATATAATTAATAATTCTCTTCAGATTCCCTTAATTATCTCTTTTTAGTCGATATTAGATGGTTAGAGTTAAAGTTAAGGATGTTGTTACTTTGGAATGGTTTTTTTGTAGTATTCACATCTCAATAATAATGAATCATCCTTCTTAATTTTTAAATCCAAAAAATTAATGCATCGATCTATCTCTTCCTCAACTTTAAATTTGATGTCTTTATGTATGTTGTTGATATGATGTAAAAACCTGGAAATTCTGTTCTAGTCCCTTCCCAAAATACAATTATATCGTCCACATATCTTTATATAAAAATTTTTCTTCTTTCCAGTTAGTTACGTAATCCTTTTCAAGCTTATTCAAATAAATATTACAAATAGAACCAGAGATAGGACTTCCCATAGGGAATCCCTTGCATTGATTATACATCTTGTTTTCATACATAAAGTAACTATTATTATTGGGTCGGTGCATAATTATCAGGGTTTTTTGTAGGCGGGTTTTTTGGTAATAAAAACTGCTGTTTTGTTTTCTTTTTTTTAATAAAATTGTATTTTAGTTTCAGATGATAAAAATGCGTGTCAATAATCATACTCATATTCGCCATATTATGCTTTATTACTTCGAAAAAGGATGGAAAGCAGAACAGTCATTTCGTGATCTCAACGAACTTTTTGGCCAAGGAACAATTAGCGAAAGTCGATGCAGGGAATGGTTTCCCCATTTGAAATCTGGCGACACTAGCATGGAAGATAAGCCAGGAAGAGGTCGACCATCGGATTTCGACAATCAGGCACTTTTGTCAGCCGTGGAAGAGGACGAAAGCTTGACAACTCGAATGCTGGCCGAAGACTTCAATGTTGACCATTCAACCATCGTTCGTCGTCTCAAAAAGCTCGGAAAGGTATGGATAGTGGCTTGATGGGTCCCTCACAAACTCTTCGACAACAGTAAAGCGGAACATGTCCGAATTTTTACTGATTTGCTGCAACGAAACGAGCAAGCTCCATTTCTGAAGAATCTTGTCACTGGGGATGAATCATGGCTTCTCTTGAAAAACGTCAAAAGAAAGAAGATTTGCGTTTGGCCAGGAGTTTCACCAAAGGGAATACCGAAAAACGTGCACTGTAAGAAGGCAATGTGGTGTGTTTGGTTGAACAGCTAGCGTCGCCAGATTTTAAATGGGCAAACCATTCCCTGCATCGACTTTCGCTAATTGTTCCTTCCCCCAAAAGTTCGTTGAGATCACGAAATGACTGTTCTGCTTTCCATCCTTTTTCGAAGTAATAAAGCATAATATGACGAATATGAGTATGATTATTGACACGCATTTTTATCATCTGAAACTAAAATACTATTTTTATTAAAAAAGTAAACAAAACAGCAATTTTTATTATCCAAAAACTCGCCTATAAAAGCGCCTGATAATTTTGCACCGACCCAATACAAATTAATTCAATCAACTCCAAAAACCATATTTTGTTTATTTTAAATTTCTCTTTTATATTTTCATCAAATTTATCCCTTACTACTTCCAAAGCTTCTCTAATAGATTACGAAGATACATGTAAGCTATTATGATGAATTGGATACTGTGTTTGGAATGCAAAACTTAGTTCCACGGAACGTGTGCAACTATAGAGTACAAAAAACTAGACTGTGTTCATTGTGTGAAGAAGGATGTGCACTCTTGTAAGACAGTAACGTTTAATAAAATGTGTAATGCTACTGAAAATTTATGTATGTATTTCTATGTTTAGTTTGTAAATTTTTATTGTCCAATCCGATCTTATGTCTGTCAGGCTCTTGTTTTTTGTAAAGAATAAAAATTTGTTTTAGGAAAAAAAAAAAAAAAACTGATGTCAAGAACATTTCATTTGAATAAATTATATTTTCTTACTATTTTAACTATCTTATTATGGAGTATATTAGGCAATTGTAAATTTACTGCAATGAATATACATTTTGTTAAATAAACAAAAGAAAACTAATGTAAAATGAAGACATGGCGTTATTACCATCATATGAAGGTAATAACGCCAGTGTATAGAGTCATATTTAAAACCCGCTATCATATCTGCCATTAATATCTTTGTAATTCCTGAATACCATATTTCATAGAAATGACATGAACAATATATTAAAAAAAATAGAGTTGAAAAATGAAAATTTGAATGAATTATAGCAAATTTATTGAATTGCTGGCGTTATTACCATCAGCTATCCTATATGACAGATTTTTAGTCTTTGGAAACGATTGACAAAATAAAACACACATCATCTTGCAACTAGTAATTAAGCTAGTAATTAAATAATTATGGAGTTGGTCAAAAAATATGTTCGTTTTTTTACGTACGTTGGCTCTAGTAACGCTTAGGTGTCTTTAACATCATTCGACACCATGTTTATGTTAGATTGTATTGTGATAGTTGTCTTATCAGCGGGCATTTAAAATAAAAACTGATCAATATTGGTGAATTTTGGGTCGCCAATTTAATACTGAAGGAGGAAGAAAATAAGCACGCAAGATCCCATGTTTCTTTGATGACCCGAAAAAAAAAATGTTATAGCGTGGCTGGGAAGTTCTGATTCATGCGCCGTATACATTGCACCTACGGATTTCCATTTATTTCCGTCTTTACAGAATTCTCTTAATGAACAAAATTCAATTCCCTGGAAGACTCCAAAGGCATCTGAACATATTTTTGCACAGAAAGATAAAAAGTTGTGAGAATATGGAATTACGAAGTTGTCTAAAAGATGGCAGAAGGTAGTGCAACAAATCGTTCAAGACGTTGTTTAATAAATTTATTCGTGAAAATAAAAAGTGTGTCCGATATTTACTTAAAAATCAGATGAACTTTTTTACCAACCCAATATATTAAGGACATTCTTATAATTTATAATTTTCAACTTTGTCTGCTTATTATGAAAATAGTCTAATAGTCTAATAGTAAAATAGTTTAATGAATTAATTGTATATGTCTTTCAAAGATTCAACTTTTTTTCTTTCAGCAAAGATTTTGATGATGGTCATCATAAGAAATAGACGGTGTTCAATGGAAATAATACTGAAATTTGAAAGTCTATTGTGCCCCATAGTGCTTAAGTAATTTTTAATAATTTTAAATTTCCTAAAATTTCTTTCGCTTGAAGCAATGGTTAAAGGAAGAGTTTGAAATATGGATATGGATATGGAAGTCCGTGTTTGTAAATAAGGCTCAAGAGGTAGCTGCAGAGACAGTTTTCATAGTGTCATCAACAGCTAAGGAGGAGCTTAAAACTCAGGTGTTTCCACTTCTTGAATGAATTCGTCTTCTATGTTGTCTTTGTATATCTCTGCTATCTTATAAGCTTCAGCCTTTAGATCTTTCACGTCCATCTTGTGTATTTTATCCCCATTTAGAAAGCTAAACTTGTCATTAATTTCTTCTAGTGCCTGGAACCGGGTTTTTAGCTCATTCACTATATAGTCAAAGATTTCTAATACAGCAATTCTAAACAGATCCTCCTCTGATAAGTTGGAACTTTCATCTTCGCAGCTTTAGTCCGACATCATCTTTTTTCTTTTCCGTTTTTCAGCAGGTAAATCGTTTTACTCAGCAATCATTTAGCTTCTTCAAAGCAACGGATGGGACATAGTCCTAGTTCATTCCAAAAGACTTATAAGACAATGAATGTATCTGACTGACTTATCTACAATTAAATCAGCTCGTTGGAAAGTCTGGTTTACATGGTCAATTTTCTTTAGAATTTTATATCTGAAACATGTAACGGCAATAAATTCAAACTTCCTGATGTTTCCGCATGATTATCCGCATTTCATAAATTCTCAATATGTTCGAAAAAGTTCTAGTAGGAAAACCTACTATAATTCTTCTTCTTTTTCTTCTTCTTCTTCTTTAACCCTTTAGCCGTATCCGACTCTTGGCGATTCTATAGGTCATCTCTAGCCACTCTTTCCGATTTTGCGCTTTCCTTCTTAACTGCTCTAAACTTAGGCCTGTGACTGTTTTCAGTGTCCATCCATGTGATCCTCGGTCGGCCACGCCTTCTTTCCCATTCATCATTCCCAGCATTATTGTATTCTCAAGTGAATCTGATCGTATCACATGTCCAAAATATTTGAGCTGTATTCTTGTTATCCTTCCTCCAAGTGAAATTTCAGGTTTTATGCGCCTCAAAACCTCCGTGTTTGTAACCTTTTCTGTCCATGGAATTCTTAAGAGTCGTCTCCAATACCACAGTTCGAACCATCTATTCTCCTCCCATCAGCTTTCTTCATTGTCCAACTTTCACATCCATACAATGCAACAGGAAACACTATGGCATTGACTAGTCTGCGTTTAGTTGAAAGACCGATGTCCTTACTTTTCTGCACTTTGTTCATGTTCAACATTGATCTATGGCCCAATGTGATTCGACGCTTAATTTCAGGGCAGCAGCCTTCACCCTGGTCAATCTTGGATCCAAGAAAACAAAAATCATTCACACATTCAAATTGTTCTCCATCGATGGTTACTTTATTATCTTCTGTATCAGCAGTCGTGATGATCTCTTGATAATTCTACTCTAAACAAATTCAAACTTCCTGATGTTTCCTTGCAAAGAAGTAGCCTCAGCCCTTGTCTCAGAGTGGAGACAGAACTGACTGATAATTCTTCCAGGGCCTTGTTAATCTTGTCCAAATGTCTATATACAACCTCAACAGCTTCCATCCTTGATGACCATCTGGTTTTACTTTGGGATTTTAAGGAAAGTGTTACAAGTTTTTTGTTTTTAAATTTCCACCTTGTAGATGCTGAAAACAATTCATATACTTTAGTGTTCCGAAGAATGTTTCAGCTTAAGGTGGTGCTCCAACTAAATTCAGAGTGTGGCACAAAATATGCAGGTTGTGTTCCTCGAGTATTCTCGATATTAGCGTCATTGTCGTACGATTGCCATCTGCAGTTTCTCATGTTCAAGCCATCACTTTTTACCTTTTTCAAAATCTCTTCAGTGAGGCCAAACTTGTTTTGTCACTGATAACACTGTACAACAAATACGAACTTTTTTTTGGTCCTTTAGATGAAAATATGTGATTCTGTATAGACAAACGCTGCTTGATTCATATCTGAAAAACAAAATGTTCCATCTCGTACCGTTTTTTTAGGAGACCCACTTTTCTTATTTATACAAAGTGGTGAGAGAGAAATGTAACAGAGACATTGATTACGGAAAACACATACACTAAATGACAGTTTCCGCTTGAAGGCATCTGTTGGATTGTCCCTGAGAGTAGATCAACAATATTCAGCTAGCATATTTCCATTCCATCGTCCACTGAAGCACTTTTCAAACGTTGCAATGTCCTGGTGGAACCTTTCCTCATGCTCATCACTAACTGCGCCGAGAATTGAGGAAAAACAATTCAGATGCGAGTCCAAAAAGTATAGTTTTAAGGACATATTGCAGCCTATAATATGAAAGCATTTCACCATGTCACAAACAAGATCTTCATAGTTTTCTACTTTCTCATTTCCAAGGAAACTTGAGCATTCAGATTTAAATGCCCGCCAGGCTGCAAATTCTCCTTCTGACAGTTTTATTTTCGAAGTCTTTGTCATGCATGACTGCTTTAATTTGTGGGCCAATAAAAACCCCTTCTTTTACCTTTGCCTCACTTAAAGTTTTGAATTTGTTTCTGAGATGCAAGAAAGCCAATCTTTCTCTGTCTAACGCTTTTACAAAAATTTTCATTAAACCAAGTTTAATGTGCAATGGTGGAAGAAAGACACATTGCAGATTCACAAGTTGTTCATATGATATGTTTTTGGTGACAGGAATGTAGTTTTTTTCTTGGATGCCACTGTTTTCGGATTTAGTGATTTTTTTCTGTCACGGCTATCCCAATCACATAGGAACAGCAGAATTTAGTATATCCTTATTTCATGCCTGTTAATATCTACAATGACTTTCAAGTCACCACAAATGTGCCATTTGAATGTAGTGTAGTCAATAAATTTCAGTATAGCAGTCATTACCTCATTTGTTTCCTTTTTATTTACAGCATTATATGCTACAGGGACAGGGGGATAAATATTGCCTATATGTAGGACTACAAAATAGCTTTGTCATCTTCTAAATGAACTTATTTTTACATCTTTATCTAACAGATTCGAACCTTGAAGCCTAGAACCCATTATTTCTGCGTCTGTTTGAGAGTGTTTTAAGTCCTGTAAAAGATCGTTAAGCTCTCCCTATTTGATTTCATGATGTGAACATGTCTTAGATGTAGAGGGCTGAAATTCGGAATCTTCACCACTTGGGACAACGGAGGTGTCTTCCTCCAAATCAACAGTATATTTATCTGGAGCTGTAGGTATAGAAAGTTCTGCAGAATGACAAACTGGTCGCATAGCGGACGGTAGGTTTGGATACCGAATAGAATGTTTGGATTTGGACGAGAACCCATTCACATCTGTCAAACAAAAGTAACAATCCATTACGTGGTCTTTTCGTTCACCCCAAACCATAAGTAGCCTACTCCAAATTTCATTGATCTGCTACATTTTCCTTGTAAACAGTTTCTCAAATTCCAGGAACATGAATTGCAGCATGTATGTGGAGCCCAAGACTTATCCTGCTCCTCAACTCTATATCCAAAATACAATTCTTATGCCTTTCTAACCAACGGTGGCAAACTACATTGTTGAGTCTTGAATCTAAGTTGGCCAGACACACAACAAAATAAGTCCGGCTTATTTTCACACTCACAAGACATAATGCACTGAACGTAATGTGCCTTGTCCTTAGTCCTTGAAACATTTGTACACTTCACGCAATTTCAATAGAAATACAGCACCAATTCAATGAGCAGTATCACACAGTAGAAACGTCTGAACTGAAACAAAATTTTTAGTTAAAATGCTGAAATTGTGGGATGACCAAGCTGATAGTGAATGCTTTATATAGATATATATTGCTAAATGTGCTAAATCTATCCCAGCTGTGAAAATGTTGAATAGAATAAACAGTATATTCCAAAATTAAATGAAATTAAGAAAACGTAGAAATATTAGCTAGGAAATAAATAAAGCACTAATTGTGGATTTTTGGGAAAATGGTACGTGTTAGACAAAAACTGAGTACAGATTCATTTTTTCAAGCCATAAAAATATCAGAAACACATATTTTCATCTAAAGGACATTTTTCATGTTGTACAGTGTAATAAGAAAAAAATCAATGAAGCTTTCCAAAATTTCTGGTCTACATTGTGACTTTCAAATAACGAATTATTTCTATCATTTGTTCATTGTGTCTGATGATAGAGGTTGAGTAAAAAATTAATGCGAAATATTTGGCCTCTTTATCACATCGTTCAGTATATCTTATCTTATTTTCCCTGTTATAATATCAACGAATTCATAGTGTACTGTCCATGAGAAGTAGGTTAATTTCCTTTTCTTATGCCCTTGATTATTACCACTTGTGGGAATTATTTTAAGTCTCAGGAAAGATTCAGTATACAAATACTATTTTGTTATTTTGGCACCCCTCCCAGCGGCGCCTGAAACACCTGCCCCCATTGCCGTCTTGTTGCGGCCCTGGATATTGTGCAAAAATCCTACAACTCTTATTCAACTTTGCCCTTAAGAGCTATGCAATATGCCTAAAAAATAGAAAGAAGTTAAAAAAAAATATTGAATTTCTTTCGTTGATTTAGCGATTTTTCTATCAAGCAATGTAAAAGCACAATACGAAAGTTTTCAGTATTTTGATGTTCTGTGCTTAATTTTTGATCGACAATATACTTACTGCACTAAAATTATTAGTGAAAATACTTAATGTTTACCTTCTGAGACGACAAAAATGTCATTCCCTCTGCTACTTGAAAACAGTAATAAAGAAGAGTTTTAGTATTGAAAGGATAAGGTGGACAACCGTCTGTGGAAATATTTAGTTCATTTAAAGATGACGGATTGCTTGATTCTGGCAATAATTCAAGATACTGAGATCGTTCCACTTGAATGGGTGTAAGATAATCATCCTCACTAAAATAAACAAATAAATGAATAAATAAATATAAAATGCTGTAGTTCTTTATTATGAATAGTTCAGCAATTTTATTAATAACACTAACAAATATTTCATATTAACAAATTACAATGATCTTCAGTTGAATTTGCAACGTTTTTGTTTTAATGTAAAAAATGAAATGCATTTTTTTTTAACAATAAGAAGAAATGATCAAACAACACAACTTAATAATAAAAATAAAATATGAAAAAATATTTACGTTTATCAAAATTACCGATATAAGTTTTCTTGATCAATGAAACTCCAATGAAAACGAAATTAAAAAAAGAAAATCAATTATCAATTATCAATTTTTAATGAAAACATTATTTGCAGGAATACTACTTTAACACCATTGAAGCATCTCTTTATGGTTAGAACTTGCATAAATGAAGTCTGCTGAATTCAGGAAAGTTTAATTGTCAAGAAATGGAGGCTTGTAAATTCTTCAATGCTCCAATAATATATTGACGAAAAATATATTATAAAGAGTAAATGAATTAGAATTACGTTTTGAAATTGAAAATTGCATATAAATTATGTATGTATTAAAGGACTTAAGGGCAAAAGGACAAAAATTAAATCAAAAATACGACTGAAATAAAAATACAAATTTAGCCAAATATACCTATTTTGTATATGTTTCGAACTGTAGAGTTTAAACAATATTGAAATAACTTTAAAATATTAGCCAATATTCAGGATTCTGAAAACCTTAACAAGGAAAAATTTTAATAAACAACAATAAAAAATAAGAAAATGAAAATAAAGCAGCATCAGAATAAAAATTGCCTATCTGATTCAAGAAAGGTACTGCGTTATTTTCATTTTCTAACATGTTTCACAACACGTTAAATTTATATTTAACAATAAAAAAGTACTGATATTTTTCTACGGATATCTGATTTTCTTTTTGCAAATAAATTAAGTTGATTTTTTTTTAGTGAGCAACACTTTGTTTAGTAATATGTTCATTGTTGCCTTTATTCTTATGTTTTCGATAAACTTAAGATTTACTTATCAGAACAAAAAATATTTTAAGAGGCCTTTTGCTAGCATTTTGTGACGTATTCCTTCGACTTTCATCCAGATATAATAACAATGACAGATTCAAATGTTTCTCCGCTTTTGGTTATTGAACAGTAGAGAGTTATCTCAAATCTATGGAGATAATTATAGTAACCAAATTCAGTTTACTGGAATCGAGAAGGAAAAAGTTTTAACATAAAACAAATAGCATCACTACTTCAAAACTGATATTATTGTATGAAATGATAAATAAGCCCATGTAGGCTATTAAGGCCAACTAAAGGTTTCTAAGAACAGGCGAATAATTCTGTTAGCGGGTTGCATATTCTTGATGGGCTTGCTTTTTTGAGTACATCAACAATCAAGTCAGTGCAGAAGGAAAGAAAGCTCTGCGACAACATCTGAGTTTGCTGATTTTTTTATACGTTTGATGTAAAGCTATATAAACCATTTTTGAATGAGTAGTTTTAATGTTTTCTTTGGTTTTCTTTAATAAAACGATATTTTCATGCAATCGCTTGTTTCCTTAATTTAAAACTATATCCTCTCTAAACCACAAAAGTAAAAAAGAAAACTCAAGAACTGCCCTTATTTGGAATCATCCTATTTGTTTATTTGTTCATCCTAATAATGCCAGTTTGCCTTTTCGTTAAATGACAGAAATCATTAACCAGATCAACTAAATTTTTCATCAAAACTTTATATTCCTTTTGCTGATGAATCAATTTGTAATAATATTTAATTTGAAAAGATCGGTTCCAGCAACAATCAATTATTTGCAAAACAATTCTTAACATGGTCGTATTTGACTCCCTTACTAGAAATCAAATTTACCTGAAGAGGAGACAAATTCAAGAGCGTATCAATAAACGACGAGCTGAAACATGATAGACGACGTCATGATGACCGAATCGCAATTCATCCGACCCATGGCAGTCAGCAATCATCTCTTCCACACCCAATGACGTGGCTTCAAGTTGGCACCAATTGGAAGCTGATAATTTAATTTATTTATTAATTTTATTGGTTGTTGTGAGTTGAAATTATGTCACTTCTGTATTTAGAACCTATGTAAGAGTCCATTGTGTTAAAGAGTTCGCGGAGGAACTCGAAAGGCTCATAAGTATTTTTTTAAATGTTTTTATAAATCTCTTTTTTTTTTTTAAATTGTATGCTGTTTTTTTTTTATTTTTTAGTTACATTTCTGCATTATCACATTTTATCCATCAATTCTTCCTAGTTATTGATATAGTTCTCTAATGTGACGTTGTTTTGAGATCGTTGTTCTCTTCTCGTACTGTGTACCACATTTCGACATTTTTCGAAACGGACATTCCTTGCCTTCTTATAAAGAGATGATGCAGCTTAGAGTTTAGGAGCTGGAAGGAATCGTTAGTGGGGAAAAACAACTGGCTTCATTGAGTGGGTGTGTTTGAAAATCTTCCCTTAAACTTCTTCTATACTACTCAAGAGGACTAACTTAAATATGTTCCCCGCGCTATGTTGGCTGGAAAAGTTCTGTACCACTAAAGTAATATCAAAGAGTTATGCTACTAATAACAAATTTAAGAATTCCCCAAATGAATTTTTTAAATATTTCTGTAACAGAAGATCTTCTTTAATTTTCACTTCTATTTTATTATAAATAAATAATAAAAGTAGCAAAGAACTTACTTTTTATCTTCTAAATTGACCACTTTTAATGGTGTGCTACTAGTCTTGATAGAAGTTTTCATGTGCATTGCTTTGACCATGTGATTTTGCTTCCTCTCAAAAACTGGACTAAGCAAATTTACGAATTTTGTTTCGTACTGTCTAATGTATTTCAGAAGATTCCCGTAGCAACAAAATTCATAAACGATCATTAATCCTGTAATCAGAAAGTAATGTAAATGCTTAATAAATTTAATATCTTGTGAAAGATAAGTAACTTTATGTTAATAAAATGTTTCATTTATTCAAATATAACTACAGTACGCGCCAAAATATACAGTATTGAAATGAAAAGATGAACAAAATTACATTATTGTCATTGTGAGTTTATTTCTCCCCAAAAGAAATTAACATACACACTACAGACATACATATACACACTATTAGCGTGTTGATTACCACGGTGTGCGTTAGGTAAATGTTGAAAGTGTGCGCCGCTTCGCTGTAGACAGTGTTCATATCGTTCACGCAGAAAATCAAACATATCCTGAAACAAAGGTTGCTGCAGATTCCTGCAAAAGGAGATGATTTGCTCATGTAATGCAGGCACAGTTCTTGGTGGATCTTCACAGTTGGACACACTATCCTTTAACATTCCCCACAAGTAGGCATCAGGTGGTGTAAGATCGGGGGAATGGGATGAGTATGGGAAGTCAGTACCACGTGAAATGATTCGTCCTCGAAAGTTTTCGTGCAGCATGGCTAGAGATTCTCGAGCGGTATAGCTGGTCGCCCCGTCCTTTTGATACCACTGTCTATTCATCTGAATGTTCCTTGCACGACAGAACCTTCTCAAATTCTGAAGAAATGGCTCGGTCACTAAACCCCTGTAGAGTTCTTGGGTGACGGTAAGAGCATTGCCTTCCTCAATGTTCCACAATACACCATTCTGGCTCGCAGATCTGGCTCTGTCAAGCGTTGTCCAGTCTGTATCGAAATCCACCTATGTCCTTAAACAATCGGCGAACGGACGTACCGCTGACGTTCAGTTTCAAGGCCATTCGTCGTAGATTTCGTCGGGGCAAGCAGCACCTGCTGGAGAACACGTGCGTGATTCTCATTTGTCGAAACAAATACTGGTCGATCAGACTTCCCCTTCCGTTGACACAGTACACTATCAGAATGGCGAAATTTCGTAACAATAGACAGCGTAACTGTGTTACTTGGTATCGTCTTTTTAAACTCCTCTTGGAATTGTTCTGTAACCTT
Organism: Thereuonema tuberculata; assembly: GCA_023159025.1. Classification (NCBI taxonomy): domain Eukaryota; kingdom Metazoa; phylum Arthropoda; class Chilopoda; order Scutigeromorpha; family Scutigeridae; genus Thereuonema; species Thereuonema tuberculata. Next base: position 67,895 of record JAFIDM010047652.1, read on the forward strand.
TTTAAAACACGACCGCTTCCGTATGAGTGGAAATAATGCTCATCTATTAATACTTTTTCCTCCGTCGAGAGACCCATTTCCAACAACAACTGCACACTTTCCTTTTCACTTCTGCGAACACGTGCAGCTGGAGCTATGCCCCGTCGACAGACGCAACCACGTTTTCGAGATGCGCGAGTTTCAATACTGTATATTTTGGCGCATACCGTATATCTGAATAAACAAAAGAAAGCCGTATTATGTTGGATATTCTATTAAATTTTTTTTTTTATTTTCAATTTTCGCATCGCCGTAGAATAAGAAAAATTAAATATATTTTAAGAAATAATAGAAACCTACATGGTGGTGGATATAAAAACCGCCCCAACAGGTTTCAAGATATATTTTGGTTCTGAAAATGGACACCATTTAACGCTAACGCTAACGCACGTTCATGTTATCTGTACATTGTTGCCTGTATATTTATTTTAGTTGGTCATGCTTGACAACGCTGACGAACCAACACGAAATAATTTGTGCGAATGTACTCCTCCAAAAGAAACACGCGTTGTGGACTTGAATACGCCATTGCTCACACGCAGGCCGACGAACACTAAATAACACTAATCAGCGCATGCGCGATTGTAGCGAACAATATCCGGAGCAGATATCATCACAATAGCGTTGAATACTGTCTAAAGCGAACATACAACATATGTCTTGAAACCTATTAAGCTAGTTTTTTGTGCGCCACCATGTGCGAGTGCAATATTTTCAAAATTAAGTTTAATTTTGTTTTTTATTTGTTTCTAAAATTTTATGGGAGGGTGAGGCTATTCAAATAGCTTTGCTTCGCCTGTATTTGTGATGACATTAGGCTGGTCCTTTAATATGACTTTAGTTTCAGTGGCTGACAAAAGATATTGCAGTAGTCGTCATATGGTTCATTAGCTTAGTAGTTGATTAAAGCATTAATTAACTTTGTTAAAAATTGCTTAATTTGAGGAAATCCTGAAAAATTAAGAATGAGAAGTAAAAATTAAAAAAATAGAAACAAACTTAAATAAGCCTAATTGTTTAAAAAACATAAATACCATTCTTCTTCTCAAAGACTCACTTTATTAATTTTAACTTAAAAGACAAATGATTATTAGCAATCAACTGTGACGTATACAGTATATTGATAAAGATTTTGCAGTTGACAAAGATTAGCAAAATCTTACTATTTATTTTTCTCTATAATTCTGTTTCAATGAAAATTAAATTTAATTCAAATGTTAAAACAACTTAATCGATTTCCTTAAAATTCTGTACGATATTTAAACGTAAGCATGATTGCTTTGTTCTCCACCCCCTTCGTACAAGTCTTCTTTCATCTAAAGTTGAAAAACTGGACTGAAACCTGGACTTTCAGTTTATGATGAAGATGATTATGATTTTTTATGGTCCTAAAAGCATTAGCACGATTGTTTTGGTCTCAACCTTCTCCATCCTCAAATTGGACTAAAACGACTAGACCGATTTTCATAAAATTCGGAAAGAGGATAATATGTATTGTCTAATTTAAATAATGAATTTGTTATAAGCAGAAAACCTCGGCAAAAAATGATTTGAATAAACTATTGCAAAAATATGAAATCAGCGTTATTTTTAGGAACTTATATAAAAATTTCACACAAAGAAATGAACAAAATAAACAATCTAGGATTCCCCATTCTTTACTTTATGAAACTAATCCTTGTATTGATTCTTTTCTATGCTTTTACCTAATACACTAGATATTACAAATACAATAAATAAACAAAGGATACAATTTGCTACTGGCATTGATAATTTCTCAGGTAATGAAATAAAAAACTTTAAGGATGATATTTCCCCGTTAATTGTTGAACTTTTTCATAATAATTTTGATACAGGTATTTACCCTAATCTTTGGAAAATAGCATACATTATTCCTATTTATAAAGGTGGCAGCATTGATAATTTTGACAATTATAGACCTATTTCAATACTCTGAAATATTTCAAAAATATTTGAGAGCTATCTATCAAATGCTATTTACAATTTTATTAAAAAGAAGAATATATCAACGAAACATCAATGTGCTTACCAACCCAATAATAGTTCAATTAAACTTTTAAAAAGCTTAAATCATCTTATAAATGAAAACTTAAATAATGGGAATATTATATACATTACTTTCATTGACTTTAAAAATGCCTTTGACAGTGTAAATCATAATTTGTTATTACAAAAACTTATATTATAGGTATTAGAGGCAATATATATAAAGTAATAAAAAGTTACTTAGAAAACAGAAAATTCAAAATAAAAATAAAAAACTCAATTAGCAAACTCTACAATATTAAGGCAAATGTACCTCAGGGATCCAATTTAGGACCTTTATTATTTAATTTGTAAATTAATTCTGTAAGTAATTGTATTAAATTTACTAAAATATTTATATAAGCAAATGATGTTATTCTAATTTCTAGTAATAAAGATCAATTTATTGCTTTTAATTCTCTACAGAATGATTTAAATAATCTAATAAAGTGGGCAAATAATAACATTATGACCATTAATTTTAAAAAAACAAAAGCTATAATTATTAAAAACAAAAATAAAATATTAAATAAAGAATTAATTAATTAAAATAAAGAATTAAATTAATTTTTGAATTTTCTGTTTTCTAAGTAACTTTTTATTACTTTATATATATTGCCTCTAATACCTATAATATAAGTTTTTGTAATAACAAATTATGATTAATTAATTCTCACACTTCACAATCATGATTGTAGTGAATGAATTCTGGTGTGTATATAAATAGTAATTGTATTTCTATAAAAATTGAATTTGTAACACAGCAAAAATATTTGGGAATATATTTAGATGAAAAATTTAATTGGGTTACATACACATTATGATTTCATCATAAAAAAATTACATCCTTACACTTATCGCTTTTATCATATTAAATTACTTATTCCATTTAAACAAAAAAGTAATAATTTTCAAATCTCTAGTGAATTCGGTTTTAGATTATGGTCTAGAGCAGTGTTTCCCAACCTTTTTTGTGCTATGCCCCACCAAAGTATCTAAAGTATGCTATGCCCCACCAAAAAAAACAAAAAAAAAACGACTTTTCAAATTTTGCAACCAAAAAAAAAAAAACGACTTTTCAACTTTTCCAACCAAAATAATAAAAAAAAAATTCCCATTTTAAACAATTGCCCCTCCCTTAACAATCAAATTGCCCCCCACGTTGGGAAACAGGGGTCTAGAGTGTTGGATTTTTATGAATAAACAAAAAATTAAAAGTATTAATAAATTAATTCTTAAAATTTTCAATAACATATATATAAATTTCAACAATTTGCCCATTTTGGAAAAAAACAAGATAAGAAAAAAATTTGAAATACTTACTATTAAAGAAAAAAATTATCTATAAAATAATTATGAATAACATTTATAATGTCAATATGGAAAAAAATAATCAAAATAATGAAAAAATAACTAGATATAATTGGTTAACAATCTTTCCAATAAATAAAATAAATAATAATTTTGTCTAAGATTGGAAAACTACATAAAATATATTAATAAATTATTCAGTCAAATTAATTGGGAAAAATATAATTCAAAAATATTGAAAAGTATTAAAAATGTAAAAACTTTATTAATTGCTAACGTAATTGATGAGAATATTACTCTAAATTTTTAACTATTAACTTTTGTTAAGTTTCTTTTCATTTGTATTAGATAATTAACAAAGTTAATTAATCTACTATAATAATTATATATTAATCTATCAGCACCTATATTACAGGTATTCTTTATTTTTGAATACCTAATAGGACTGGCAAACATTAATTAAAAAAAACAAACAAACAGAACAATTATTTCAGTCTTTTATCGAAGAAGATGGTTGGAAGATATAAAGGAAGCTACCGGGAATTCTTTGCAACAACTAAGATATGCTGCAAATGATAGATCTGTTTGGAGAGCCTAAGTACATGAGGTCACCAGAAGTCGTAGACGACTTGATGGAACCTAACAACAACAACAATCATAATCCTTACCCCTCTTCTCTCTTCTGCCCCCTTCCTCGCACCCAGCCATAATTAAGCAGCTGTGGACTTACTGATTTTCTTAGACCATTGTAAGATTCATTGTAAGATGTGGCAACTTAAAATAAGAATGTGAATTTGATTTTATTTATGTATGTCATTTTTATATGCAACCCTAAGTTTCAATGAAATTGATTCGATATGATTTGAAATTTTGCTCTCTCAATGCTTGCAGGTAAGACGAATTTTTGAAATGATTTTGCAATTTTAAACTAAAATTTCGTTATTTAGAATGTCAGTGCTGGAGGGAAATCTTCAGCAAATTAAAACGAAAAGTTGATACTAAATATTGAGACTATTTCTTTAAGAAGAAAGAGACATTCCCTCTTAATACTGTTGTGAAAGTAAAACTTAAGTAGCTTAAACATCCTTGAATCATATTAATGTTTTCTTTGAAATTATGTTAAGTAGAATTAAATACAACACATTAATTAGTAATTGCCTGAAAGCAAAAACAGTTGCATGTATGACATTTTGGAGTTGCAGAGGGTAATAACAGGTCATACACAGCCTATCCTAGCTATACTACAACCTAATATGCATAAGGTACACCCTTTTTTTACTGAACAGGCTCTGGGGACCGACTCACTGTGGAATAACCCGCTCCATTATATACAGAGGAAATGCTGTATATTTAGCTTGCCAAGAGGATTTAAGGCCGCAGTCCAACCTCTGAACTTGCTCTGCAGTGGATTGAAAATTCATCGAGAAAACTTTTTAATTTCTCGCAAGTTTATATTTCGGCGTACAAAAAAGCAGGATTGATCTATGCGATGGCAACCATTGGAACGGAATACAGTACGAAATATGAACTTACAACATGGAAAGTAAGAGTGTAAATAATAAATTAGGGAAATTAAATACGGAAGCAAAGAAAATAAACACTGATGATTTAATATTAACAGAAACAAAAATTTTATGATGTCTTACAATCAATCGAAGATAAAATTACAAATGTAGGAATCCCTTATATTGAAGGAAGATTTTTATGCTAGATTAGGCTGAATTCTATTGATAATATAGTTGGATTTCAAGGTATTACGTTATTAATAATAGAGGAAAATGTCATATAGACTTCTGCATTTTCAATCTGTTGAGCATCAGTAATATATTTTGTAAGTATAAAAAGATTAATCAGTATAGATTGGAAGTAACAGAAATTCTAGAACAAACCTTTCTCTTACTGGCTGGTCAGCAGGAAGCAGCTCCTGAACATGGATAGCAATGCCGGATGTTTCGTACAAATTTATGCACCATACTCACAGGCATGTCCAAAGTTCGGGCAATCCCCCGTGCACTGCACGTCTGCACACGACCCCTCGTCTCTTCCTGAACTGCTTTGGCCACATCTTCCACTGACGTCGAAGCAATTGGTTTCCTCCCTTTTCCAGATTTCAAGATTTCACTTCTAAAGAAACTGTTGAAACGGACATAAATGGTCTCGTTTCGTGTTTTTTTTTACCATGGACTTGCATGTTACTACGTAAGTATTGTAAGGTTTGTTGGGTGAAGTTAAACTAAGATTTGCCTTTCATTGTTTAGATTGCTGTCGTCTATCGAAGAGACGGATGGGGTCTATTGTTTGCCGTTGCTAACGTGAGTGCGGGGCATTGTAGAAAATAAAATTTTGCTCGACGGTTCGGTTTAGTTGGAGATTTTTCCCTGCCTTCAGAGCGAGCGAAATGTTTTTGGAGCTCTTGAAGGTTTTTTTTTTCCCGATCCTTTACTCTTAGAATAGAGAAGGATTTATGCTTGAAGGATGAAATATTCCTCATGATTTTTATTACTTAACCGTTTTTTCTTCTTGTAAGAATAGCTATAAAGGATATGAGGTATCCATAGAGTTAATTTCCTATTATCAGGGAATCAGTTTTGAAAAACGAAGTTCGTTTTTTTTTCCTTTTTCCCTTTTCTGCTCTGGAGTTTTTTTTGTAAATTATGAGTCTGTTGATTATAAGAAGTGAATTTCACGGAAGACGAGGGCTAGGAAAATCTGATCAGCCTAAATATCCGTACTAGTCTTGCCAACCAATCCAACGTCGGACATTCGAAGGTTCCAATCCAGGTGGCTCCGATATCTCTATAAGTTTGCTGTTGGTGAAGAAGTTAGCGAATATCTTAACCAAGGGTACGACCGCCTGACCCAAGGACGTAGCTCAACATTCTGCGAACAATTAACAATCCATTCAGCGGGAGACCACGTAACGAGTATAGGCCCAACTTTGAACAGGCGGTGGAAGCCATCTTGAAATGGGAACGTTCGAAATTACCTAGTGTCAGAGGGTAATAGACATCGTTGGCCTCCATATGCAAGGTGTCATCTTCCTTTAAAATACTCGTATCCGTGATTCATCAGAGATTGACCTACATCAGTGAGTTACAGCTAAGCCGTAAGACTGTTATTTTATATCCAGAATAGGGGAAAAATTACACTAAAATTTTTATATTAGTGAATTTGTTTAATAGTTTACCTGGTGAAAATAAAAAGGAATGTATTAGTTGTTGTTTGATTAAGACTTATAATCAAATGTAAGTTTTATGTCAGAGTGTCCCAACCTTATAGGATTTGATATTTTAATTTAGTGTATAGATTACTTTATGTTTTTAAACATGTTCGGAAGTTTGTTATAATGCCTAATTTTTATAAAATAAGAAAGTTTGATTGAGCATAGAACCTTCATTATACTTTGTTAATTTATTCCCGTTTTTATTATGAGTGTAAATAGATATTTAGTAACATAATGTGGGAAAGCCATGGCTAATTAGAATAGATTTATTGATAACTTGAGAAGTAGGATTATCCACGTTTTGGGGAGGTTTAAATTTAAACCCATGTTGAACTAAGACCATGTATATAATTTAATGATTAATCATAAGTAGATGTTGGAAGTTATCAGATTCCTCATGTTTTATGAAGTTAATTTTTTTTGAGTTTGTTAACGAGGGTTATTCTAGAAGAAGAAGAAAATTAATTGTATAATTGTTTGTAATTTGTTGAATAAAGTTGTTATTTGTTTTGGATTTGTCATATTTTTTGAAGGATAGGTTTTTTTAACGTTTATTTTACATAACGTTTGGTAGCAGAGTCTGTTAAGAAGAAAAAGATCCACTAAATTTCCCCCTCCCCCCTCTATTTTTTTTCCCTAATTCCGTAAAGGTTCAATTGGTTGGAGCCGTTACAAATTGGTTGGCAGAGCGTGGTTTAAGCTTCAATAGTTTTTTTTTTTTTTTTAGGTACCTTTCCCTTCTTAATATGACAAATCTGTTTATTGTGGAATTGATATGATAAGATATTTGTAATTCTTACAATGGATGGTGAAGAAGGAAAACCGGTGTGGAAGGATTCAAAGGTTTACAAGTCCACTTATATTTTAGGGAGGCTTATGTTAGGAAGATGGGAGTTGGATGACCTAACTACAGGTAACTTAGTGTTGATACTGAGGAGACTGGGAGTATCTCATTTAGGCAAGGAGATAGATTTGAGAGATAGGCTTAAGCTGATTTTAGAGAAATCATACGAGGATGAGAAGGTCTTAAATGAAGAAATCTCAAGGGATCTTTTAGACAAGTTAAGCTTTGAAAATTTCGACATCACGGGGTGTATTACGGAAAGAGAGAGTGGTAACTTAAGAGAAGGGGCTGGTTTAGAAATAGATCAAGATACGGCAAAATTAGAATTGAAAGGAGAGAAGAACGTAGTGAGGAAACTTTCCCTCAAGGAGCGATTGATGGTTTTCCAGAACATTAAATTTTCAGAGAAAACGGATGTTTCCATACAAGAAATAGTTTATGAATTAGAAGGTCTTATTTCCCTATACAATGTAAACTTCGAAGATCGAAATGTGGTACTGTAACGAATTTTTCCCGTTGATACTAAACCTTGGCTGGAAGAAAAGTTAAATGAATGTAAGTTGGGAGGAATTTAAAGATTCCGTTTAACTTTGTTCCTGTCACCTACGTCCACTGCGGATAGGTGGAAGCAGCTATACAGTGTCAGGCAACTTAAGGGCGAATTAATGGAGTTATTCGTAAGCCAGATTCAGAAAATTAAAGTGATGCAACTAAAGGTCGAAATGTCATCGGCATTGTCTATAATGGCAAGTGTTACCATATTACAAATATTTTGTAATAAAGGAAAAATGTAAGACTTTAGAGTTATTAAAGAAATATGCTAGGCGTTATGAGGCCAGCAGATTGATGTGCCCCTCACAACCGTGTCCTAGTGGATTTAAGGCAAATATTCAAAATGTGAAAACCGGAAACGTTGAAAAACCGGAGTTTGTTTCAGAAGGGACTCAAACGGATAGCCCTTTGTGCAAATTTTGCCATCGTAAGAAAAAGCCTAACTTCTTTTGCAATTGTCGGTGGTTAGCTAAGAACGCTAGGGATAGAAAGACTGCTTCGAAGGAAAACTGATTGGAGCTGTGTTTAAGGGCCAAAAATTCAGCTCCGTCAGATTAGGTAAGAAGAGAGAGACATCATATCCCAGGGGTGTTCCGAAATTTAAGAAAGGGAAGAACTATCGAACTTCCCGTAGCTGGCGGGTTTGGTTAGGGAAGGTCAAAACTTTATGTATGAGTCAAGGTAATATAGCAGAGATGAGGGTAGAGGAGGATAAACCTCATTATTTATTTTCGAATTTTAGGACTCTAATATAGGCATTCCTTTTGTTATAGACTCGGGAGCAGATACTTGTTCAGTCAGTGAAAACTACGAGCAATTGTTATTAGATATGGGTTATAAATCACAAAGGGTTGACATTTCGGCTGTCATGGTGGATGTTCATACTAATAATATTACTAAAAAATATACGATTGAGGGTAACTTCATCTGAATGCTAATTCATCCCATGAATCTTTGATGCATAACATTTATCTAGACGTTTTTGTGATGCCGGACGTAAAATCTTCGGCTCTTATAAGTGTAGACGCACTCAGGAGGTACAGAGCTACCTTGCAATTTGATAAGGAACAGATTACTGTTGATATGATTCCAGAACTCCTAGACATTAGACAATGTCAATTAGGGAACGTCGGTTTGATAAACGAAAACCTAAAGGGGTTGGTGGAAGAATTTCGAAGGAAACCAATCGATGTAAAGAAAAAATTCCCGCATAATGTACACCATATTGAAATGGGTAAAGCCCCTCCAGTGAAAATTCGTCCATATCCAATGTCAAGGAAAGATTCGGAGGAAATTAAGGAGATAGTTAAAACTATGTTGGAAGACGACATTATAGAAAGATGCGAAAGCCCTTGGAGCCTTCTGTACTTCTTAAAAAGATCTAAAGATCAAGAAACCCGCTTCACTATTGATGCGAGAAAGCTAAATAGGATAACCCAACCTATAACTTAGTACTCATATAAGATAAAAGACATCCTGAATAACCTTAAAGGGGCGAAAGTGTTTTCTAAAATCGATCTAAAAAAAGACGTATTGGCAAATCTTATTAGATGATGAATCCAAATAGAAGGTCAGTTTCCATGTCAGTTTCCATGGGAAGTTTTAGAATGAAAGTAGTGGCGGCTGAAGAATGGTTCTGCATGTTTAAACAGATGCATGGACATAATTTTAGAGGGCGAATTTCTTCCTTATGTCAATTCCTACATGGATGACATTCTTATTGGAACTCCGGATTGGGAGTCACATTCCAAAGTTTTAAGGATGTTGTTGCAGAAACTGACTGATAATAATTTGAGAATAAATTTTAATAAATCGATTTTTGGCGTCAAAGAAATTGATTTTGTGGGATACCACATCAGTGACAAAGGCTCATCACCCTCTCCGGAGAAATTAACACCGATTACCGAATATCCTAGACCCAAAACGCGTAGGCAGATTCGAAGACTCCTTGGATTGATCCAATATTATAGAGACTTCCTACCTAACATCAGTAAAGTGACGGCCCCATTGAGGCTTCTCTTCAAGAAAAACCAGGATTAGGTTTGATTAGGAAGATCAAGAAGAAGCTTTTTGTGAAATCAAGAGGATTATGTCAAACCCACTAATTTTGGCACATCCAGACTTCAACTTACCCTTTCATATTCACACGGATGCCTCTTCAGAAGGTATAGCTGCAACTCTGTGTCAGCTACAGGGGAACTTAGAAACGATCATGGGCTATTCTAGTCAGTGTCTAACCAAAGCGGAAAAAAACTAGACAGTCACTGAGTTGGAGTGTCTGGCCGTTGTGTTCGGCATCTCTCATTTCAGGCCCTATGTAGATGGTACTCACTTTTTCGTACATAGTGACCATAAAGCTTTACAGTGGTTATTTAATCACAAGGATCTTTATAACAGGTTAACTAGATGGGCTATAAAGCTTCAAGCTTTTGACTTTGAAATCGTTCATAAAAAGGGATCCCAAAATTTGATTCCAGACGCCCTATCGAGAATAAATTGTAAAGTGTGTAGGATAGAAGATCTAGATTGGAAGTTACATCAAGAACAAGACGAGTTTCGCTCCAAGATCCTTAACAACTTTACGCCCAGCTCTTCACTAGATTACATTATTTCAGATGAAAGAATTCTTTTCAGGGATGTGAAAGGTCGAAACTCGAATTTAAAGCACAGGGTTATTGTGGTTCCTAAGTCTTTGACCAAGAGAGTGTTACAAATATGGCATGATGAAGTAGAGTCTGGAGGGCATTTCGGAATCTGCAAAACCTACCAAAAAACTAAAACAAAGGTTTTATTGGAAGAAAATGTTCGAAGACTGTAAGAGATATACTTCTTCCTCCGATAAATGTCAAAACAATAAATCCCGATAAATTACCAGCTTATATTCGCCTCAATCTAATCCTTGTGAAAGGTATATCAGAACATTAAAAAAATACCTTTAGACCGTATGTAGGTAAAATTCAAAATGATTGGTATGTCTACTTGCAGGAAATTTTGTCTTGCATTCGTCAGACTAAAAATGAGGCAACTGGATTTTCTCCATTGAAATTATGTTTGGCCGAGACTTCGATCATGGATATAATTTCGATAAATTTAAGTCAACCTCTACTAGGGAACTTCTTTCAAAGATTAAAGATTTGGTCCGAAGGAACAGGGAAAGGATGGCTAGACATAATAAATGGTACTACGATAAACATAGGATTCCTTCCAATTTCCAGATGGGAGATTTAGTGTTATGTCAATCTCATATGTTGCCCGATGCTACCTCAAAGATAACTAAAAGTTTATCTCCTGTTTATGAAGGTCCATATAGAATTATCCAACAGACATCAAAGGTTTCCTTCAAAGTAGTTAGAGAATCGGACCCCAACATAGTCAAAAGGGTTCATGTGTCACACCTTAAGAAATACCTTGGGAAAGAGTAAGGGCACTCTAGGGATTTGATAGGTGCCTTCTTTTTTGTGTGTTTTGAATAATGTATCAAATACTAGGGAGCTCGCATAATTTCTCTTGGCAGTATCAAGCGTTAGGGTTAGTATCTGATTAATCTTATAAAAAGAAAAGCTAATAAATCAGTTTTTTTTGTTGGCGGTGGGAGAAGCCTGAAACGGACATAAATGGTCTCGTTTCGTGTTTTTTTTTACCATGGACTTGCATGTTACTACGTAAGTATTGTAAGGTTTGTTGGGTGAAGTTAAACTAAGATTTGCCTTTCATTGTTTAGATTGTTGTCGTCTATCGAAGAGACGGATGGGGTCTATTGTTTGCCGTTGCTAACGTGAGTGCGGGGCATTGTAGAAAATGAAATTTTGCTCGGCGGTTCGGTTTAGTTGGAGATTTTTCCCTGCCTTCAGAGCGAGCGAAATGTTTTTGGAGCTCTTGAAGGTTTTTTTTTTCCCCGATCCTTTACTCTTAGATTAGAGAAGGATTTATGCTTGAAGGATGAAATATTCCTCATGATTTTTATTACTTAACCGTTTTTTCTTCTTGTAAGAATAGCCATAAAGGATATGAGGTATTCATAGAGTTAATTTCCTATTGTCAGGGAATCAGTTTTGAAAAACGAAGTTCGTTTTTTTTTCCTTTTCCCTTTTCTGCTCTGCAGTTTCTTTTGTAAATTATGAGTCTGTTGATTATAAGAAGTGAATTTCAAGGAAGACGAGGGCTAGGAAAATCTGATCTGCCTAAATATCCGTACTAGCCTTGCCAACCAATCCAACGTCGGACATTCGAAGGTTCCAATCCAGGTGGCTCCGATATCTCCTATAAGTTTGCTGTTGGTGAAGAAGTTAGCGAATATCTTAACCAAGGGTACGACAGCCTGACCCAAGGACGTAGCTCAACATTCTGCGAACAATTAACAATCCATTCAGCGGGAGATCACGTAATGAGAATAGATTCAACTTTGAACTGGCGGAGGAAGCCATCTTGAAATGGGAACGTTCGAAATCACATAGTGTCAGAGGATAATAGACATCGTTGGCCTCCATATGCAAGGTGTTATCCTCCTTTAAAAGACTCGTATCCGTGATTCATCAGAGATTGACCTACATCAGTGAGTTACAGCAAGCCGTTAGATTGTTATTTTATATCCAGAATAGGGGAAAATTTACACTAAAATTTTCATATTAGTGAATTTGTTTAATAGTTTACCTGGGGAAAATGAAAGGGAATGTATTAGTTGTTGTTTGATTAAGACTTATAATCAAATGTAAGTTTAATGTTAGTATCCCAACGTTATAGGATTTGATGTTTTAATTTGGTGTATAGATTACTTTAAGTTTTTAAATATATTTGGAAGTTTGTTGTAATGCTTATTTTTTTAAAAATAAGAAAGTTTGACTGAGTATAAAACCTTCATTATACTTTGCTAAGTTATTCCCGTCTTTATTAGGAGGGTAAATGCATATTTAGTAACTTAATTTGGGAAAGCCATGGCTAATTAGAATAGATTTATTGATAACTTGAGAAGTAGGATTATCCACGTTTTGGGGAGGCTTAAATTTAAACCCATGTTGAACTAAGACCATGTATATAATTTAATGATTAATCATAAGTAGATGTTGGAAGTTATCAGATTCCCCATGTTTTATAAAGTTAATTTTTTTTGGAGTTTGTTAACGAGGGCTATTTTAGAAGAAGAAGAAAATTAATTGTATAATTGTTTGTAATTTGTTGAATAAAGTTATTTGTTTAGGATTTGTCATATTTTGAAGGATTAGTTTTTTTTTTTTAACGTTTACTTTAAATAACGTTTGGTAGCAGTCTGTTAAAAAAAAAAAAATCCCCTAAAACCCCCCCCCCCCCCCTGCACTCCTAATTCCGTAAAGGTTCAATTGGTTGGAGCCGTTACACTATCTCTTCGAATTTCTTCATCATTTTCTCCAGATCCTTGGCAGACATCGGACCACAGCGTTTTTTCATACTTTTTACTGTCCGGAACTTCTTCAGAGCTACTGGCGCACAGTCACCGTTCTTGTAAAAGAGCTTCACAAGCAGAGCGTGATCCTTCACTGAGAGATTCACGGAGAGTTTCTCAGAATCATTATTGAGGAAAACGCCATGTAATCCGCGTTTTTATAACAAATGCAATGTGTCGTGCACATGAGGCGTCTTGCATTTTGCATATTACGACGCTTAAAGCGCCATCTATTGCTAACGTTTGGAACTATTTTTTTCTCTTACGCCATACCATTTCCTCTTTCTTCGAGTATATTCAGTTCAAATTTCAGGTCGTTCTGAGCAATGGTTCTTTTTTTACAGCATGTTGAAAGTTGAACTTTAATTCTAATCACCCTATATATCATAGGGTGATTTTAACCTTTTAATCCATGACGAAAAATTACAATCCTGTAATTTGGATATATCATATAATTTGGGATACCTTCAGTTTTAACTTTGAAAAAACATTCCCAATCAAAGTGAATTCAACAGCGCAATTTTGAATTCCGTTGTTTTACCATAACTTTTTTAGCTATTTGAAGTGTTTTTTTACGTATTTGAATTCAATATATTGAAGTGCTCCAACTATTATAATTAACAGAACAGCATGATGCAACTGACCAATAATAAGGCGATTCTTATGGAATATTAACGCAACGAACAAGGTGGCACTGAAAGGTTCCAAAGTGACAACCCACTACAAATAAGGAAGTACATTTCTAATTTCAACTTCTCCTATTATAGGTCTCTTTATACAAAAAGCACCATAAGAAATATCAATCAATTCATCAAATTCACAAAAGTAATGAATGCTGCAAGAACTCATATTAACTTTAATAGAAGCTGTTTAAAGCTAAAACTAACTCCAAAATCCCTCAATATAAGAAATCTTTCAGGAAATCAAAATGGTAATATCATTGTTAAAGAAACTGCACGTAAATTTCTTCATGAAAGATTAAAAATCAATCAGAAAAAGTTTTATAAAACCCTTAATGCCATTAAGCAATTATCAAACAAACTACGGCAAGAAATGAGGGAACATCATTTTATCGATTTCCTTCAATATTCGGCTAACGTAGGCTTAGTAACACAACAGTGCAACAGGGACAGACATCTTAAAAAACTGGACCTGCTTTATGAAATTACATATGAAAATAATCATAAGGCGCCAACAAGCCCCACCAATATAATTAATACAACGCAGTATCCACTTAATAAGCAACAGGAGAGCCTACTATAAAAAGGATTAAATTATAATATGATCTAACTCCAAAATGGCAAAATTGGAAATTAAGGACGGAATCGAATCTGCTTTAAGAAGAAACAAGGACATAACTCAGGATGAGAAAAAAACTATAAGGAAGAAAATAAAAAATATTCTCCATTGTAACCCTAATCAGCAGGTCAGCAATCTAACACCTGAAGAAAAACTGGGATATAAAGAAATAAAACAACTGAAGACATAATAATTACTAAAGCAGACAAAGGCCAAAAAATAGTCATTTTAACCGATGAACAATATACTAATATGACTACGGAATATATTGATAAATTAGGGGATGATATTCAAAAAATTAATAAATTAGCAATCAGTACCATAGAAACCAAAATTATTGAAGAAACTATATCTCTATACAACCAAAAACTAATTAACCAACCCACGAAGAAAAAATTAGCAGTGAGGCATAGTAAGTTCCCAACCATAACCATGAAGCCTAAAACGCACAAACCTAAGATCAATAACAAATTTCAAGGCAGTCCTATAATTAACTGTACTAATGCCCCCATTGCAACTATTTCTGCTTACATTACGGAAATATTAAAAAAATTGTCTTCGTGATAGCAGCGCCAATTACAACGTTATAAATATATATGATTTTAAACATAAATTACAGCAAGAACAAACAAACTTAAAAACTAATAATATTATGATTTCTTTAGACGTTATTAACTGATATGGCTCCCTGGATCATCAACTAATCCGAGATGCCATAGAAAACCTTATTGACCAACAAACTCTCATTAATAAATATAGAATAGATTTCAATACATTTATGGATCTTTTAAACATCTTATTAAGCAACCAATGCTTTAATTATCAAAAACAAATATATAAACTAAATAAAGGGGTTTTCATGGGCATAGCTGCCTCTGCCCTAATTGCGGACTATATGATGAAATACATTGAAACTAAATTTCTTCAATCTAATAAATCTAACATAGCAACATATTATCGTTATGCTGATGATATTTTTGCCATAGTAAGCAAAAATAAAATTGATACCATATTAAGCAATATTAATGCAATGCACCCGTCAATAAAATTTGAGCTAAAAATAGAAAAAAAAAATCCTTGGCATTTCTGGATTGTAAAATAATAAGAGAAGATCTAAAACTTCAATTTGCCATCAATAGAAAACCTACACATGCAAATAAAATAATAGACTACAATTCCAACATACCTAATTACATAAAAAATCACATATTCAATTATTTCAGTAGGGCGTTTAGGATTTCCACAAATCAAAAATTACTTCAAAAAGAAATTGACTATCTATGTCAGTCATTTACACTATCTAACTATCCTATCAAATACATTAATAAAAATTACAATAAAGCCAAATATTGTAATCAAAACCCTTCTCCACACCTAATCCATACCAAACGGTAAAGCACTGGTTGCTCGACAATTTTTCGACAATTGAATTTTTTACTGTTGTTACCCATATACATGAGTACTTCAAAACAAGCATTATTTTTTTTTTATTTGATTTCGTTTGAAAATGGCGTCCATTTTTGTTTTAGGGTTTCCGGCATTTTTGGCCTTTGCAGACAGTTGCGGTAATTTTGATAACTCAGCTAAGAAAAATGATAGAAAGCTGTGGTAAAAAACATTATTTTCAGCACATTCTAAACTACATTTTACGTCCTATATCTTTTTACCATATCTCTAACACAAATGGCTGAAATTTAGAACCGAAACTGATATTCGCTTTTGAACAAAAATCAAAGTTCCGGGTTTTTTTTTGAGCAGGAAGGAATGAAAAAGCAAAGCTAAAAATTTTTTTGAGAAATTATATTCCATCCAAAGGTTTAACAAAAAAATTATCAGCTTTGTTACTGGCTTCCTAATTAAGTTATAGCGCTTTAAAAATGCTCTTT
>JAFIDM010047652.1:84910-99944 GCA_023159025.1 Thereuonema tuberculata
AAAAAAATGAAAAAAGAGCATTTTTAAAGCGCTATAACTTAATTAGGAAGCCAGTAACAGAGCTGAAAATTTTTTTGTTAAACCTTTGGATAGTATATATTTTTTTTTAAAAATGTATAGCTTTGCTATTTTGTTCCTTCCTGCTGAAAAAAACCCCGGAACTTTGATCTTTATTCAAAAGCTAATATCAGTTTCGGTTCTAAATTTCAGCCATTTGTGTTAGAGATATGGTGAAAAGGTATAGGATGTAAAATGTAGCTTAGAAAATGCTGAAAATAATGATGTTTACCACAGCTGTCTATCATTTTTCTTAGCTGAGTTATCAAAATTACCGCAACTGTCTGCAAAGGCCAAAAATGCCGGAAACCCTAAAACAAAAATGGACGCCATTTTTAAACGAAATCAAATAAAAAAAAAATAATGCCTGTTTTGAAGTACTCATGCAAAGGGGTAACAACAGTAAAAAAATCAATTTTTTTAAAAATGGTCGAGCAACCAATTTAATGTTTTCTGGACCGTTTGGTATGGATTGACCCATTGAGAGAGTATTGGCACATAGTTCATGGTTAATGGTAGGGGTGTTGGCTATCAAATACTGTTATAAAAAACTATTTAAATGTATGTTATCTGAGCCAGCAGCACAGTTGAAAATAGCCTACAGGTTAAGCTGAAACGTCCTGATTTTAACCTTTCAATCCATGACGAAAAATTACAATCCTGTAATTTGGATATATCATATAATTTGGGATACCTTCAGTTTTAACTATATATCATAGATTGGTAGTAAAACCATTGAGAGATAGATTGAAATGTGACATGAGAGCAAAGGACAAAAATAATAATTTAAAATTACTGATAATCATAGAATGGTAGTAAAACCATAGGGAGAAAGATTAAACTATGACGTGAAAGGAAAGTGAGCAAGAACAACACAGAAAAAGTGTTAATTGAATAAATAAAATAATAAAAAAATAATTAATCGAAGTTGGATAAGTGATAAGGGATAATAATAATAGGAAAAGTAATAAAAAAATTAATAAATTAAGAACAAAAAGAACGAAATTAGGATTATTACAGATTGGCAGTAAGCCATATTATTATCCATATTATTATTTATAGATATGAACTGTCATACCACTTAAAATGCAGTGCAAACAGGTTACCAAATAAACACTAACAATTCCAGTATCTTAGGAAGATATACTGCCACTTTCACTAGAAGACGCAAAGAAACTGTGCATATTCTAACAAATAAAAACTGTTACAATGATAACATATCGGTTAAATCTATTACTGCCTATGGTTTACAACAGTGAATGCCAATATAAAGTAATAAGAAATATTTTTTCTTTTTCCATTACTTACCTTCAAAAAAAGGATAATGCATATTTTATGTTTAATTTTTTTTTAATATTTTTTAATTTTTTTTGTTTTGTTAAGTTTGTATGTTAAAACATTTTGTTTTATTTTTCAGAAACTGCTTCGTGCTTTGAAGTCCGACTCGTGGGATCTGATCTTCAATGTATGTTATGAATAATTGGAACCAGTCACACCACCAGTCACCTTTTACTAATAGACCTCTCTCATTTGCATGAACGAACAAGATCCGCATACGTCATCTTCCAGTCACCACCTTCTTGATTTACGTAAATTGTTTCTGATAAGAGTTGTACAAATTTGGACCTTTTTAATTGTGACAAGTTGCCTAAAAAGGCTGCAGGATATCCGTAGCGAAACTAGTTATTGCTTAATTATAAATATATTATATTTTTATCTTGTCATGTGTGTTATCGTCCATCAGTATAAAAATTAAGTCTACACACGTTAAACTTTTGCCATACATCTTATCCCTTATCCTTCTTCTATTAATTATTATTATTTTATTTTTTTATTTGTTTATTCAATTAACTCATTCGCTGTGTTCCTCTTGCTCACTTTCCTTTCATGTCATAGTTTATTCTTTCTCCCTATGGTTTTACTATCATTCCATGATTAGTAGTAACTTTTATTTCGTCTTTTTGTCCTTTTCTCTTATATCGTATTTCAATCTATCTCTCTATGGTTTTCCTACCAATCAATAATATCTTTTAATTCGTCTTTTTTATTCTTTATTTATGTATTTATTTTAATTATTATTATTATTATTATTATTATACATTTTGAAACACAGTCAAAAATTCGCTGACTGGAGCCTTTAGTAGATACAAGTTTCAGCCAGAAACCTAAGTATCCACCAGGTATCTGCGCAATATACATGATGTTCCAAGCAGCGCTGTCTTTTGTAGTTCTGATGTTGTTATTTCAGACAACTGCAATTGGTTCAAATACTTGGTAAAATTTTTTGAGATTGTTCCAAGTGTTCCTATGATGATGGGGATCACTGTCGTGTGTTTCATCCAAAGCCGTGTTGTTTCTATTGCCAAATCCCTGTATTTTATAATTTTTTCCTGTTCTTTATCTAAAATTCTTGCATCTCCAGGGATTGCAATATCAATTATGAAAATAGTTCTATTTGTTAATACTGTTATATCGGGCGTATTATGATCCAGGTGTCTATCAGTTTGAATTCTAAAATCCCACAAGATTTTGACCTCTTCATTAACTAAAACTTTTTCAACTTGATGTTCCCATGAATTTTTAGATGCTGGCAAGTCATATTTTTTGCATAATGCCCAGTGTATTAATCTGGCGACCCTATCATGTCTGCTTTTATAGTCCGTTTGTGCGATTTTGCTGCATTCACAGATTAAATGCGAAACAGTTTCAAGTTTTTCTTGGCATAGTCGGCAGTTTGGGTTATCACTAGTTTTCTGGATTTTTGCTTTCATTACGTTTGTCTGTAATGCTTGTTCTTGTGCAGCAAAAATTAATCCTTCAGTTTCTTTCTTGATAGAACCGACTTTAACCATTCCCAAGTTAAATCGCTGTCATTTTTGCCTTCAATATTTCTCAGATATTGTCCATGCAAGGGCTTGTTTTTCCAACTATTTAATTTTATTTCAAACTGCCGTGCTTTATAAACTGTTTTGGTTTCTGTTGATTTTAAAATATTCTCACTGGCTACAGCTTTCAAAAGTTTCTCCTTACTTTTCCTAATGTAATCACTGAGACTTCGTTTTTCTTCTTCCACTACTTGGTGAACCTGTAGCAGTCCACGGCCACCAATCTTTCGCGGTAAATACAGTCTGTCAACGTCACTTCTTGGATGTAAAGCATGATACATATTGAGCAATTTTCGTGTTCTACGATCAAGTTTTTCTAGGTCGTTTCGGTTTCAATCAATTATTCCAGCAGGATATCTGACTACTGGAATTGCCCATGTGTTAATGGCTGTAATTGTATTTCCACCATTCAGTTTTGATTTTAAAATCTTTCGAATTCTCTTAATGTATTCTTTCTGAGTGAGTTCTTTAATTCTAGTGTTCAGAATATTGTCAGCTTCTAATATACCAAGGTATTTGTAACTTTTATTATTATTATTATTATTATTATTATTATTATCATCTCTTATCAGTTATCCAACTTCTATCAATCAATTATCTTTATTTATTTATTTATTTATTTATTATTTTTTTTTATTATTATTTTTATTTCAAATTCTCTCCCTTTGTTGCTCTTGCATACTTTCCCTTTAATGTTGTTTTTGAATTTAAAGGGAACCAATTGAGTTTTCCCTCTCCCCACGCAATTACGAAAATGTCCTCAAGAATACTTTCACTGTCCCCTCCCGTCCATTCCCGGTCTAGCAATATTCTCACCATGGCTCTGAAAGAAGACCACGAAAACAACATATCCGAGAAACTAACAACGGAAGTTGTTAGATATGCGCCAGTCTTAATGTAATTAATATACTTCTCCTGAAGAAGACCCGAGGCATCGGACCGAAATATCGCGTAAATCTCATCCCGGAGTGGAAAAAAATCCCTCAAACGAGGATCTATCCAGTATATGATAACATTGCTTTTTGATTTATGTATTCAGACCTTTTCTTTCAATTTGAATTTTTGATTTGAAATCAATTTAGTTTTTTAGTTAGTATAATCGATAAGTAGTAATAAGTTCTTCCAATCTTACAGTATTTATCATATACAACTGAAATTTCCAGTAGTCGGGAATTTATCTTTGGTCATCATTAATGCAGTTGGATTCTAGAGTTCACCCAGCCATCTGAACAAAAGACGTCAATATTTTCTCCCAAGTAATGGTGCACAGGCATTGTACTTATTAATGGCTACCACAGATTTTCTTTTTGCCACTTTGATTACTTCACAAAACATCTAGACAAAAGTTTTCGGTTTTGTTTATTTTTACAAAGTTACATATATATATATATAGTTTCCTTCATGTCTTGTTGCTCATAACGTTTCCTCTCAAAATTACCTTCATCTAATAAATGTTGATCCCAGAATACTTTTGAAAATAGTTATAGACAAACTAGTAGTTGTTTTTTTTATTTTATTTGAAATCCATATTGAGAAATAAATGTCGATATATTCGACTATGAAATTAGTTAAGTATCTAAAGTTTATTAATTGTTCACTAAATGAAACGTCATCTGAATATTCAATTAGAGTCTCACTGTTTACTATGGCGTCTGGAGCACTGAGCTAATCGTGTATTCACTTTATCTTCAATTTCACATGAAACATCTAATCGTCTGGAATTCATTATCACGTTCAATGTCCACTGAATAATTGTAACACTGATATCCTGGAGCACTATAACACTGTAATACTGAAGTTCACTATTAATCTTTACATATCGGTTCTAAAATTTAGCTTCGACTTGAAGCCATCAGTATTGGCTAGTAGTAGATAAATGTAACTATAATTTATTCACTAATTTATACTTTAAATTAATAAATAAATCACTATTTATAGCATTCGAATAACTTCTTATTGAGTTATATCTTACGTTGAACACACTTAGCCTGAAGCACTAATATATTGATTTATTTTACTGTAATTCTTCTTCTGTAATTCACTTGCGATATCGAAGCACACTTGACTTGATACCTTCAGCTTGCACAGTTCTCAATTTAATGTTTAAATCTTCTCTTACGTTAATTCGTCTAATTTAATTCTGCTCTTGTATCGTAGAAATTTCTAAAGTTCTATCTTCGCCAACCCGGTTCCCTTAAATATGAAAAACAACACTCACATTTCTTGAAGTTCGTCTTCTCGTGGAACCCGGGAATTGGCAACTCTCTTCGGACCGTCATTCTTCAATCTTCCCGCTTCTCTGTCGCTACTCCGTTTGACACGCTCTTCTGTCTCTTAGAACCTCTCTCTGCACTGCGCAAAGCACTCTAACCAATCGGGAAGCGACGCTCCTCGCATACTTGTTCATGACATCGGATTCGGACTGACATCAGCGACGTCATCACTTAATGGTGACAAACTGAATGGAGCTGCTTTGCATCCTTTCGTCTTTTTATTCAATAGCATTTCTTCTGTTATTATTTTTAGGATTTATTTAATTTTAATTTACATTAGAAGCCACAAATAAAATAAATCTCATTAAATAATAATACTTTAAATAATAATTCCTTCAATAGTAAATGATGAAAGCTTACTGTCGTGGCTTATTGTTTTCCATTCTTTAAGCTAATTGAATAATTAGGATGATCGTTATTTCTCAGTAATTTCTATCAAATTCGAACTATAATTTAATGGTCGAGGGACCTGTTCTGTATATCTTAAATGTATTTGCATACGTAGAGCGTCATCGGTCGGTGGCATTGGTAACGATTGTTAGATTGTATGGCGGTGTTGCATTGTTAAGCACAAAGTTCATTCCTATTTACTTCTAAAGTTCCTCTTCCTTTTTTTTTTTTTTATAAAATATAACATGGTGTCAGATAGGGGGGTAGCTCCAACTTTTCCGTAATGTAATTGTATGCAGTAGATTTTGTTTTTTCCATTTTTTTTCCTTTCTATATCCGTTGTCCTACCAAGATGGAATGTCCTACCGCTGAGCTTCAAAGGAAATGTTGTGTCAAAATTGAAACCGTTGGAAAAATAATTTAGAGGCCAATGAATATAACAATCCAATAAAGTAAAAATTAGTTTATTACGCTATTTGATCGGGGATGAAGAAAAAGATTTGCTTGATACCCTTGAATTTGAAGAAAAAGATAGAACAATACTGTCCTAAGTCCTTGATAAGTTGGATGGATATTTCAGTAAATAGAAAACTATGCTGTTTGATCGTTTTCCCAGAATCACCTGCATTGGTAACATCCCCTACTATGCCTACTGTAGTAGAGCCTTTGATCGATCTGAACTTATTGTTTTACGTCGTTCAAGTCGAATAGTAAAGCGATCAAAATATCTTGAAAAGTATTTTTGCCCCATGACACTTGCTCTTGGATAGTGATATTCATGTATTTAACTTTGAGTTAATTTATAAATATTTTTTAGATAATTAATATTTTATATTTTTGGGACTTCGTTTCAGCCAACAACTGACCCCGCTATTAGCCCGACCCGTCAACATCAGAACGAGGCAAGAAAAGAGGGGGGGGGGGGGGGGTGAGATTTCCATTTCGACCGGAAGAACCCCGAAAATGTAAGTTCCAGGGGAGAAATGGACGAAATTTACAGAAGAAGAAAGAAACAGCCATGCCACTATCGGGATTCGAACCCAGGTGCCGGCACACTGGCCACACGGCAGACACGGCATTTCATATTTATATTATTTAAAAAAAAAGTTGTAAAGAGTTTTAGCATACAGAGCGTCATCAGTCGGTGACATTGATAATGGTTGTTAGATGAGCTTATTTACTTCTATGCTTCTCTTCCATTTTTATATAAAAAAATATTCTTGTTCTAGAATGTCTTGTTGCAATATTTACTTCATTTGATTCTGCTAATTTTCTGGTCTACAGTTACAGTTATAATTTCAGAGAGTCTTCTCTCATTTTTTAGAAATTTGGAAAAAACATCGAGTGATTTTATTCGAGAAAAATAAGTGTATTTTGTCAAAACATAAAATATCTTAAAAACGAATATATTTTAAAAAGAAATCTATTATTCATAACATATTTAAAATATAAATAACTAATATAAAATATAAATAAATAATAAAAAGTACTGTTACAAAATAAACATGTAAATTGATTAAAGATGGAAACCACAATGCATCCTCTGTAATTAAAAATTAGAAACAAAAAACATCATAAGTAATGGAAACAAATATCCTTGGGCGTTAAACTATCCGCCTCAAAACGAATTTGTCTATAAAGCCCGTTTTACATTTACCATTTCACTCGCCATAAATGCAAGCCATAGCGCAGAACATGTCAGGGTAGATTGCGAGTGATTTGTGTATCGTTTTACACTTATCATAACGCCTTCCATCACACGGAACATTTACACTTCTCAATTGTCATCATGCCTACGTTTTATTTACGAAAAAAATAGCAGTGATTTATATAAAAACCATTTAGTCAATGCATCAGATAGGTGAAAGAATGTCTTTAATTAAATAAAATAGGAAATATTCATGTTTTTTTTTCATCGTTTTGTGTTTCTTTGTTTTCAGTTTCGATAAATCAGTTTCGATAAATAATTCAGTCTCGTTAAATCTCGATCAACGGCGATATCTTGGATCGCTGTCGATTCGAATTTTCAAGCCGAAATTTTGAAATGATTTTGATTAATAATGTAACATTTTATGAAAGCATCCACGAAAACATATAGTCTGGTTGCAAGTGTACATCCGTGGGATTTTTGATGATACAAGCATGGGAGTGGTATCAATCTCTTCGTTATAACATGGAGAATCAGTATTTGGATGGTGGACAGTAGCCACTAGTGGCAGATTAATCTTATACTCAAAAAACAAAATGGCCGCCGCTGTGCCGTACATTGTACTGGTTTTTCATGTTTATCTCGTAAGATACAATATTTATGACAAAATGACCTATTACTAAAAGTATTCAGTATTAAATTCTACACAAAACATGTTCTTAGGGTATGTTGTGTACGGCTAATATTTAACATAGAAATTCGGCTTTGAAATGAAGAATTTATGATTTTGTTTTCCAAAAAGTGCAAAGAGTGTTATTTTTTTATTTTTTTATTTGCAAATATATAAATGTTAAGTTTACAATTGAATTACATAATCTAAGACATTATTAGACTTCAAAGTTAATACAAAGATCAAATATATGTCTACTGTATTTTACTAAACAACAGTTTATCAATTACGTACAGTCTCCATCATAAATCTCGTCTTCTCTTTCTCTAGCTGATTCATTGCATTCATCTATGTCTTCCGTATCCTTAGAGTTTTCAGAAAGTTCTGGATCACCTTCACATCTACACATTTCTGTGCACTTTAGTCCATACATGAGACAGGTGCGTGGTGGACAACAGCGATGTAGGGAGCATGTGCAACTACAAAGCTCTGCCATAAGGTCTGGAACACAAGGCAAGGTGTAAGCGATTGGTTCAAACCATCCTCCATCGTACGTCTATCCGAAGCTGGGTAGTGACGGTATGACTGGGTTTGGGTTGATATCTTGATTCCACACAAGTGCCTGAACATGAGCTCTTAACAATGCAGGAGTTACAGCAGCTTTTGGAAGATTTTCATCTTGACATTGTTTTTTGGTGAAAAGCCACCATTGCACATCTCCAATCTCAGTCATTGTAGTTTTTGGAATATATAATTGACAAACAAATGACTCCAAAGCGTTTCTGACATCGTCTGGAAGAGTGGGTGTTGTACCAATCTTTGCTAAGGCCTCTAGTAGGTCATCATTGACGGAATTGAATGTTTTCCACCATTTAAGCTTCCCTTTATTGGCAAATGTCCCAGTGACATCTGAACCAGATAAGGCGTGAAGTCCAGGGAGAGCAGCAGATTTGAGTAATCCCACTGACTTGTGGATGGAAGCTATGTCAACAAACCTTTTCATTCCCTGCCCAAGGAAAATTCCAAAATGTGATGTCATTTGAGGAAATCGCCTTAAGGCTAAAACCAGAACATCTGTGTCTGGCAAATAAACGTGCGTTGTTCTGTATCCTTGTTGTGATATGTATACTCCGTGATGTATGATTTTTGTATCTGCTTCTTCCTGTGTGGTCCGAAGGCTTGACACATCTGTTCCATCTGATGATGCAGCTTGATCTCGCCAACTAACTATATATTTCTTGTTATTGCTCACTCCCCATTGTAATATGTGACTAGAGAGAAACTCTGTAAGCTCGTCTTTGTTTTTATTATGAGCAAGCAAATTCTTCATCGAAGTTTTGCTAACTATCATTTCAGATGTTATTTTGTAACGAATTGGATCACTGCTCTCATTTTTTAAGATGAATCATTTTTTAATGAATCCTCCTTATACGTTTCAAACACAACATAAACCTGAATTGTATGCATTGAATTTGTCACCAATCCACTTGCCTAAGTGTATTCCTAGATCACGACATGTTTTTACTGTGTTACGTTTATTGTAAGTGTGCAGTAGAGCCATTCCATCAATTACAGCCGCGATTTTGTCCGATCCGTGTGAGTCATCTGTTGGATGTGATAGTGGTCAACTGCTGTCAATCTGTTCTTCATTTGATGGCAATGACTCCAAAATCGCTGCAAGTTTGGATTTGTTGGAACAGTGATGCATTTCCCATCACTAGTAAACAATGATTTTGGGAGGGGTGAAAATTCGTAATTGCTTAGATTGAACTGTATGTCAATATCATCTCTGCTTCGAGATGCAATCAATAGCCTAGAAATAAGTGAGAGATCTGTTTTCATAGATACAATTTTGTCTTTAAGGACAACTTTAACCTTTTTTTGCTGACGCTTTACAAGTTTTTGTGGGATATTTCTTCATTGTAGACCAAAATTGTGTTTTGTGGCTATTTATACGCTCTGCCATGAAAGATTCCTCCAATTTTTTACCCACTTCTGCTACGTTACTTACAAAATCTTGCACGTCCTCCGGGATCGTAGTGTTTGAGTAAGAATGTGGCTCAGTTGTTGGTTTTTACACTGAAAAGAGTTGGTAGAGTTTTGGTGCTCTAAGGCTTCATCTGCACCTAGGGCACAGAAGGGTACACATTACGATTGACAACCCATTTTCCCTCTATAAAGTTTTTCCAGATATATAGATCTGTTAATTGTAATACATCTATCTCAGCAAGATACAGTGAAATCATTCGTGCATAATTTAGTCTATTAAGAGCAAAGAAATATTTCAGAAAGTCATGAAAAGAAGCCTGGCTGACATTCCAATCAGATGTTCTAACAGATCTGTTAAAGCACAGCATAGACTGTACCATATCCATATATGAACATGCCATCTTGAAGACTGGTTCCACTGATTTCCTAGAACTCACAAATCTTTTAATTTCTTCAAGTATCCTATTTTCTTTAATGAAATAGATTACTGCATCATGTTTTTGTTTAATATTGGTTTCATTCTTAGAATGTCAACTCACTGCCAGTTCATCTAATAGAGGTTGTAACAAGGTAATTTTTCCCGGGTGTTCCTTGTCAAATTCTTCTAGAAGAAGAATATTTAATGTGGTTGAAATAGTTAAATGGGCTTCAATAGCTCTCCTTATGTGTCTTGCCTCTAGTATTTGTTTCATAGTCACCGAGGAGTACAAATCGCATTCGACCCACAGCTCTGGTATTCCACTTCCACATATGAACTCACCAATTGTTCTAATTGAGCTATTATTATATGCAGCTCTCCAGGCTTCAATATCCATTTGCCTTTGCAATCTTCTTTTGCCATTTCAAGCTGCTTTAAAGATTTATAAATTGCCATGTCAGCTGTAACAACTACTTTGTTTGTCGTTTTATTTATGGATTCGTTAAGTTTTTCAAGTTGCCTCATAACTGTTAACTGAACAGAACTATTAGTTGGAGGCTCTGGAAGTACTGGCAGCAAGGAAACTCTGGAAACACATTTCACATCTCCTAAATAGCTGTTATACCCAATCCATGTGGGAGAGGATATAGATATATCATTACCATTCAATATGGATCTTCGTAATAGGAACCAAACGCTGTCAGAACATATTGCTTTCTGAAGTAAGTCATCTTATTGTTGGACAATATTGGAAACGACAGTTTCTGGACAACATGTATTCCAGTACGTAGGTTTTGTACAAGAAAGGATTTTTGGTAAGGCATCTTCAAGAGATGGTAATGGCAAATTATTTGATAAGGCCAATGATATTGGAGCATGTCGATCAGACTTTTTTACATCCATACAGCATGGATGTAAAACAGTTACAGCCGTCCCATGAAATGTCCTTCTTCCATCAATGGTGTCTTCACAAAAGTCAATATTGTCCATAGCACAATGAATAAACCTGTCAGTAACCAAATCTGGTGGTATGTACACGCCCTCATTGCTAATGATCCTAGTAACCACACTTCTTGCAATATCTGTTTCAATTCTCAGGACTCTTGAGTAATCAATACTGCACCCGACGTTATGCATGAGTTTGATCAAAGACTTACTTCGTGTTGTATTATGAATGGTTAAGCCACAAGCCACTTGAAGAGATAGGTCTCGACTGTGATGGAAACTTAAACATGTTTTGTTTTCTACTTGTCTTCGAGAAAGACAATTGACATGAGCATCTGTGACATATTGCTTGCTCGTCTCTGTACATCTTCGTTCTTTGTTATTTGATTTTCATTAATATTTTTTCAATTTACGTAATTCCCTCTGTTTTGCTCAATAAAATAGGATTGAAAAAAGATACTCAGAGTATCGAACCCCAAAAACACACTGCTTTCTGGAAATCCGAGTCTCCACACACGCAAAGAAAAATGATGTCTCTCCCGTCTTTTCCTCCAATGTCCAAAGTCCAACATCACTCGGACAACAATTTAGCCTCGCACCCATGTCCCATTCTAATCCCACCTATTAAGCCACAACATTACATGTACAAAGTTACAAAAAGGTGATATTGGTAAGTAATATTAGAGATTTCAAGCATCTGAGTTAATTTTATATTCACAAAATCATAAATTCTTCATTTCGAAGCCGAATTCTATGTTAAAGGTTAGCCGTACACAAAATATCCTAAGAACATGTTTTGTGTAGAATTTAATACTGAATACTTTTAGTAATAGGTCATATTGTCATAAATATTGTATTTTACGAGATAAACATGAAAAACCAGTACCAGGTACGACACAGCGGCGGCCATTTTGTTTTTTGAGTATAAAATTAATCTGCCATTAGTGGCTACTGTCCACCATCCAAATACTGATTCTCCATGTTATAACGAAGAGATTGATACCACTCCCATGCTTGTATCATCAAAAATCCCACGGGACATAGATTTTTGTACACTTGCAAACAGACTAATAAGAAAAAGATGCCCTCCGATCGTGAAAATCATTTTTGTAATTGGTAATTTCGAATAAATAGATACAAATCGATTGGACTTCCAAGTTCTACAATTCGTCACCAGGAGCGCTAGTGGCGATGTCCAGCCATCTGATGTCGAGACATTTCTTCGAAAATAGAGCATGGGCTATCGCTCTCCATGCCCTGGACATCTGTGATGGCGAGGTGATGGTGAGTGAAATGTCGAGGTTATGGCGAGTGAAATGGTAAATGTAAAACGGGCTTAAATAAAGAAAAAGAAAGCATAAAAGCAACAGTAATAATGAAAACAAACCTTGTCAGCATCAAACTTTCCGCTTCAAAAGGAATTTATTCGTAAAGAAACAAAAGGAGAAACGAAAGGAAACAAAACCCTGAGATGGGTAAAGAAAAGCAATCACATTAAAAGAAATGCCTTTTTTTGAGTTTTAAGCTGAGACCCTGAGACGACCGTTTCGAGGTTGTTGGGCTCTTTTCAGTCAGGCCTATTCAGCTAGTGAAAAGATCCCAAAAGACGTAGGAGAGAAAGTTATACTTCCGTCAAAGTTGAACCATCAAAGTTATATGGAAACCAAATGCATCCTCAATAATTAAGAAACAAAAACCAAAAAGAACGTAAGTAATGGAAACAAAAAGCAAAAAAAAAAAAAAAATTTCTTTTAATCTGATTGCTTTTCTTTACCCATCAGAGGGGTTTCTCCTTTTGTTTCTGTAAGGGCAAATTCCTTTTGAAGCAGAAAGTTTGACGCTCAAGGTTTTGTTTCCATTATTATTGTTGTTTTTTTGTTTTATTTTCTTTTTTTTTGATTTATGGCCAAATTCCTTTTGAGGCGGAAAGTAACGCCCAAGATTATTTGTTTCCATTACTTATGTTCTTTTTGGTTTTGTTTCCTAATTTTTGCATTGTGGTTTCCGTCTTCAACTAATACTTCCTCTCGTACGCAGTGGCGGCTCTAGCTAAAATTAGTGGGGGTGCTGCCCCAGAAAATTTTTCGCCTTTGTTTTAAAATTGTGTAAAAGAAAACAAACATATATAAAAAGAACCACCAGCACGCCAGGATCGGCACTGTGGAAAAGACAGTGATCTCTCCCCCTTGCAGCCTTGCGTGTAGCTTCCTATCACGCCAGGATCGACACTGTGGAAAAGACAGTGACCTCTCCCCGTAGCAGCCTCGCATGTAGCTTCTTATGTGCGCATGCGGACAACAGTCAAACCCCAAGCCGCTGTAAATGTGAAGCTTCACTGTTCCATACAAATATTTTTCTATCTTTTTCATAAACTGGAGGATGGTTACTGACATTAAGCTTTAGGATTATATATTGTAGGCTACAAGTATAAAGAAAGAATTAAAGAAAAAAAAGGACTCATTATATTAAATGTTATCAATGATATCAAATGGAAATAGGGAGTGCTGCAGTTCCATAGTCCTATACGCAAGCCGCCACTGCTCGTACGCCGTTTTGGGTCTTGCACTAGTTGAGTAGTCCTGACGGAAGAGAGCTCAACAAGCTCGAAACGAGCGTCTCAGGGTTTCAGTTAGAAACTAAAAAAAAGGCACATCTTTTAATATGTAAATTGCTTATTTTGAATAAAAAAAAAAAATTTTTTTAAACTGACCTGTTCTTTTATTTTCATAAACTGCTCCCAAAAAGTTAATGATATTTGGGTGCGGATCCAAGTTAATCATTACTTTCACTTCTTGAATCAAAGCTTCTGTATGTTCCTTTGTACAATGTTCTATTATAATAAAAAGACATTTAAAGAATTGTGATATGTTCTCTTTTATTAGACAAAAAGATCTTTGCTCTTCAATAATTTTTTAATGTATTTTCATTGTTTGCTTTCATTTAATTATAATTTGCTATTAAGTATTAATGATAGGTAATAAGTTTAATGTAGTACACAAGATGTAAATTACTGATATCAAAAAACATTGTTAAAAATGAAATGAAATGAAATTTTTGCATTTTGAAATTTACGGTCATCGCTGATTATTTTCAATACCGAAACTTTTAAGTTCGTGGAATAGTGATACCCTGAATTATCAACAATATTGCTTCAGAGAATGTTATATAAGCCAATTTAGTTTTAAAAGTAATACAACTCTTGAAAGCGCTATGGAGTATCATACAAAGTGACTGTACAAATTAAAAAATATCGGCAAATTAATTACACCGGACGGCATGAAAATTGACGCTGACACCATTGATTCTTATGTAAAATGATAATTCCTATTGATTCTTATGTAAAATGACCTCCTAAATCCGAATATAACCTCCGTTTTCCCCCATCACCCACCGTTTTCGGGGGACGTCCCCCCCCCCCCCATTTTTATCACTTTTCGATAATTTGGAGGGATTCAAAGAATTATTTTAGCCTTTACATGTCCTCTGAGGGGCTAGAGAGGTGAAAAGTTCTAAAACATAACATTTGTAGCAATGAGATAGATTGGAGGGGGGGGGGTTTGTCCCCTTAAATTGTTAAATAGTCATTAATAACTCACGCGCAGAAATAAAAAGCAAAATAATAAATGTAAAAAGTAAAGTAACAAATGTAACAAATAATAAATAAATAAGATAAGTATCTTCATTTGGTGCTTTCTTTCCTTTTGTACCCTGAGATAGAAGTTTCTAGTACCAAAAACCAGCAGTACTCTGACAACATGC
>JAFIDM010047653.1:11728-41097 GCA_023159025.1 Thereuonema tuberculata
TTTAAACTGCGATCGAAAATGACTCCCTGAAAGAACTTGCCAAATGGTTCAACTTATAATTATTTAAATAATCTTTGTTTTCATTAAAAGTTAATCGCAGATTCTACAAAAGAATGGCATTTTGAGAAACATTCATTAAAGATGCGTGATTTTCTAAAAAAAAAATAGAATTTTAAACTACATGATTATTCTTATTGTATCGAGTACTAGAAACTAGATCAATTTTCGGAAAAATTCATTACTGACAAGTTATTTAATCCGAGTACTTTTAGTCTCATGAAACCAATTGTGTTTTAGTAAGTGATTATGAAAAAGAGATTACTACGTTCCTTTTTGTTTCGGTTCTTTCGGAAATTTTTATCGTCTTCATTCGATAAGATTTCAACTAGGACCCACACTATAAATTTTTTAAATACAAAATAGGACTGTCAATTTTCATGAGGATTTGCTTCCTTGTGCTCTAAAAAGTACTTAAGATTACACATACACACACCTGCATCCATCCCCTCAAAAGAACAAAAGTAATAAATACTGATGTTAATAAAACTAAAATATAAAGCAAATAAAACAGTTTTATCTAAGCATACTTCATAGCATCATTTTTTTCTGAACGACAATTGTTGAGTAAATCTTCCAATGACCCTCAAATATTATTTATATATTTATTGAGTTATTTGCCTTATTTAAAATACTTAAAAATATTTTTTCGTTTTCTAGCGCACAGAGATAACTTTGAACTACCTTTTTTGAAAGAGTGGCTTCCAAGTAATATTCCTATAAAAGATCTGTGTGTAAGGAATAAGTCAATACAACCGGAATTTCTTCAATATTACTGTCAGAACTTTTCAGATACTTTAGGTGAAGATGTTTTCAGCTTATCCTAAGAACAAATATCAGTGTTGAACATTTAATTTAAAACGAATTATTTCTCAAAATAATAAGAACCTAACTTTTTCAATAATAGTGATATATGTATAGATTTATTTTTTATATACATATTTAGTTAATTATCTGAGTGTTAACATGTATTATCATGATCTTTTTTGATATTTGTCTTGAAACCATTCCGAGGGTTTGTTTGAAACCTGTTCAATTGTAAAAATTGGAGAGGAAGATTGTTCTGAATAATAATTATATTCATTTAATTACTCCATTAGATTCCATTATGGAGAGTTATTCCATATTATTATGGAAATAGTTATTTCCTCTTGATAGATGTCGCCACCTGCATTTGTATTGAAAAGCCTTTATTCGAAATATAATTTACTTTATTATTACATTTAACTCGTAAGTTTTAAAAAATAGGAAATTTCTATTTCTATAGAACAAATTGTTCAGTTTTTCTGGTGTGGAAAGACGGAAGGGCGTTGGATTAGCCAATTTTTTTCCCATTGCCTGATGATTTCAGCACATTTTTCTCTTGTGAAGAATAGGCTCAGGATGACAGTTGTCATTGGTTTTTAAATAAGATCTTACTAATGAAGTAAAATTCGATAAAAGTAATGAAGATGGACACAATTGTAAAGCTACCAGGCTTTTAAGTAGAATTTCATAACAATAGATATAAGCTATTTTTTTTTTAATTTATCATTAATTGCTTTTATTACTATATTAATAATTTATTTTAAAACTATATTTAATTTGTTTGCAGCATCTTTATTATATCTTCAGAAAGACCAGTTGAAATTATTGTATATAAATTAAGAATTAAGTTTCTCATTCAATTAGATTATTTTTTAAATAAAGCTTTTAACGTGCTGTGCAAATTGATTAAAAAAGAGGAAACAAGAACTAAATCAGCACATGAATAAATTAAAATTGCTTCTCTGTTTCAATTATAGGGAGGAGTTGGGAACAGCTGTTTCGACCTGCTACGGACTCATCAGCCGAACCCCGCCTCCCTGATAAAAGAACCAGAAAGGCAAGATTATCATATGAAGGTAACAGCCACACCTGGCAGTGACCCTCGAAAACAAGAAAGGCAACAAAATAATTGTTGTGTTGTGTAACACAAACAAAAGAGCCTTTTCTTACAACTAGTAGGCAAAATGGCATAAAAACAACCAGAACTAAAGGTTCAAAAAAGCTAATTAAGCTAATTTATTCATATGCTGATTTAGTTCTTGTTTCCTCTTTTTTTAATCAATTTGCACAGCACATTAAATGCTTTATTTAGCTTAATTAGCTTTTTTAAACCTTTAGTTCTTGTATTTTAATGCCATTTTGCCTACTAGTTGTAGGAATAGGCTCTTTTGTTTGCGTTAAACAACACAACATTTATTTTGTTGCCGTTCATGATTTTGGGGGTCACTGCCAGGTGTGGCTGTGACCTTCATATGATGATCTTTCTGGTTCTTTTATCAGAGAGGCGGAATTGGGCTGATGAGTCTGTAGCAGGACGAAACAGCTGTTCCCAACTCCTCCCTATAATTGAAACAGAAAGGCAATTTCAATTTATTCATGTGCTGGTTTAGTTCTTGTTTCCTCTTTTTTAAGATTAGGTTTTATTTATAAAATAACATTTTTATACTTATGTGATCTTCGTAGAAACTCTCAAATTATCATCGATTGATGATGACGAGTTACCAGTGGATGATGAAATTTTGAATTTGATCACCAGCTGTTCAAAATTGCGATGTCTTTTCTTTCATGGCAAAATCAAGGCCAACACAATAAGAAGCATCATTGAATTGAGAATTCAAAGAGTTATTGGTAAGTTAAAACTGCTATTGCAGGTCAAAATTAATAATAGTTTCTCAGAAAATTCTACTAATATGTTGCAGTTCCTACATTAAGCCTTATCTCCAAATGATTATGTAGTTCACAACGGTAGTTCACCGTAACGTCCATAAGGACGTAACTGAATTCATGGCGGCACACTGATTTGCATTTGGACACACTAAATTGCATTTCCACAACTATAAAAAGAATCCTTATTATAATTTGCACGTTTATGTCTCAGGTCAGCAGCTCGAATTCCATTACATTCCATAGTGACTTCTTAGCTCCATGAAAGAAAAAAACGTAATGTAAAAAAACTCTGATATTCTATTGAATGAACTGTGGAAAATAAAAACCATTGTTAATGGATAAGAAATACAACGCCCTCATCTATTCGATTATTCACTGTGTTTTCTTTATTCATATTTTCAATATTAATATTTACTAAATATAGTGCACGATTTGAAAAATACATTTTCACTATTGTTCGTCAAATCATTAAGCATATTGCTTGAAACATTGTTTGAAAAAATTGCAACGCCATGAAAGAATCTTGCTAATAAAATGAAATTTAATCACAGAATACTCATTTTTCGATAGAACACTGAATACTACTTTTGCAGATCTATATAAGTTATTATCGCTTAAAATATCTAAAGTACTCAAAGATCCTGTCAGGTTCGATCAGGGACATATCTGTTGAACATGCAGACTTGGGAAAACTGCCGTGAATGGAAGAGGTCTTGGACATTGATGAGTCCCGATTGGGTATTATTGTTTGTCTGGAATATAGTTCATGGACAACCCTTAAGGAATGGTATTACCTCTGTTTCTGAAACATCCCAGAATTTTCGCCGGTTGTTGATGATTCCCTGGATTTGTATCAAACAAGATCATGAATTGAGCACAATGTGTCTCCAAACCATGACATTTTGCAGTGGGCCGTACAACCCGCTGCAAAACTCATCTGTAAGATGACTTTATACCAAGCTGTCTTCGTACAAGAATGCGACCATCCTGGGCCATGAAATTGAATCATGACACCTCAGAAAACAAGACGCATTGCCAATCAGCATACCAATGTCTGTGTTAGAGATGCAATTTCGGCCTGAGAAGTTATTCATTAGCAAAGGAATTAGGAGCAATGGTATGCGAGTGACTAGCCCTGTTTTAAGCGGACAACGACGAATTGTGCTAGAGGAGAAAGCCAGACCTGTGACAGTCTTCCATTGCTATGCTAGCAAAATGTATGTCGCTATTTGATCAGTCATTGCAGTACTCCGATTTCCAATTCAGTTCCGGAATTTTCGTGCGCCACATTCTAAACGAGTGGCAACTTAGTGGTCAGAAACTAATTTTCTCATTTTATCAATCATTTCCTTTCTCAAAGTACGATGTTCATAAAGGAACCTTTTTGGTGAAAAGGTTTAGTAAAACATAAGAAATCACCTTTTTACCCAGTGTAGGCAGCACCTTTCTTAAGTGATTGCAGCAAATCGTGTTAACCACATATTTTTATCTTAAGTAGCCCGCACACGAGGGAGCTTTTGGCCGAGTTGCATGTGCAACTTGATGCCTAGAGCGGTTTTTTGAGCTGCATGGGCCAAGTTGCATGGAAGTTGCATGGAAAAAAAGCTTCACAGAACGGCGGTGCACCACGGAAAGTTGCATGGAATTAACCAATCACAGTGCAGCATTTTTATACGTCAGGCGTGACGCCATGCTCAAGGAAGAAACATGGCGTCGAAACATTTTTCCTTCGCTTCAGATGGGCGAATCGCGAATACAGCAAAAATATCAGATTATTTCGAGTTTCTTTCACACATAAATACAGTTTATATGTAAATGCAGTATTTTAATGCGGCAGAATGTATCAGAACGTTTCAAAAACCTAGTTTTTTTGAATATTTCACATCGCTCATGAGTTTCGCTCATTCACCATTTCCGGAAACTGCCACATGACGTCATTGTTTCAGTGAGCAATGGATTATTATTGGCTGTTGGTCGTTCTTATTCGTGAATCGCATTATTGCCATCAACTGCGATTACATACCGGCTAATAATATTATAAAAATATTTCTCATATGTTTAAAATAAATCACAAATATTTAGTTTTGGAACGATATCACAGCAGTATCCTTGACGTCATGTCCAGTGATGTCATTCAAATTCGTAGTGTGCTTCGTTTGTTGTCCGCACGGCGGCGCTAACAATGTTGCATCGTTTGCGCACTGATAGTCGCATGCAGCTTTTTCTGTGCACCTCAATTTCCTCGAGTTGCACAGAAAAAGCTCCCTCGTGTGCGGGTAGCTTTAAAGACTGGAAAATTCGGAAGCGTTGCTCCGAAGCCATACTAGGATTTTAACTTACATTATATTCATAAGCATAACCCAATCTGAAGTACATAAACTGAAGTATGTTTCAAGCTAATATATAAATCTTGGGTGTTGGAATTTTCACGAACACAAGTGTGTTTCCATTAGTCCACTAATCTGTGCACACCGCGATGTGATGAAACTTTAAAGTATTTAAGCAACTTATGTAAGTAATAAGAATTTATATTTTAGTGGGTTTTTTTTCAGGAAACGGAAAATTTCCATTGTTGTTATTCAATAGATGTTGTAGAATTAAAGTAAGGATAAATAGATTTTTTTGAATTAAAGTAGGGATAGAGTTCTCATTTTTGTCGTTTTCACGACTTCAGAAAAATAAAGAAAATTGAAAGAAAAAGAAAAGTTTTAAAGATAATATTTTATGGAAAGTAATCCTAAGCATTTCCAGAAACTTCTAGTTTTGTGGGTTTCTGCTTCATTCGAACATTAAATTATACTTTGTACATCTTTTTTTATAGGTTTACAGTCATTAACTATAAAAATGAAAAGCCCAACTGTAAAAGAATTCGAGAAGGCAACTTGTTTAAGCAGCTACTATGAGAACGTCCTCAAAAGTGAAAATATCCCCTTCAAATTCTCTATATTGCATAACGACTTCTCAATAGACTTTACACAAGATGATCAAGAGAACAGTTATAGCGAATCCAGAACTAGTGAGGAAGTAGAGGATGAAGTTACTGAATCCAGCTCTGAGGAGGACGAAGAGGATATTGAGGATATGTTCTTTTTTTTAAAATTACCTTGCATCGTGTTTCTCACACTATCCTACTTGGCATTAATCACCGGCTTTAGTATTTAAAATTAATCGCAAACTCAATGACTTAGTGCATTTTTGTACAAATTCTCTTCAAAAAAATATTTTACGTTATTTACTTCTTTTTAGGTAATCCAGCTTCTTCATAGTAATATTTTGTTTTTGTTTTTTATCATTGGTTCTCCGCAAGTTTTAGATTTGGTTAGATCTGAATGAAAATAAAGCTTGTGTATTATTTCTATTATGTCATTTACTTGAAAGTTTAAATTACCTTTAAAATTAAAAGTATTTTTCTGCAAAAACACATGGTTTAAATAAGTAGTGAGGATAATGAATGCAAACGAACCTTTAAACGAAATTTCTAAAAAAAATCGAAAAAAAAAGAAAATAAAAGATCACTAAAAACAAATAATTTTTTTCCAAGAATTTTACAGGAGCAAATCATGCAGGTTCGATTTTGGAATTAAATTTTTTTTGGCGAAGCAATATTTTGTTATTTTCTACTATTATGTTTATTTATAATTAAATCTGTAGCAAATTTATAATACTTGCAATACAGAATAAAGAATCAGTAATAAATGGAAATAATTTATTGAGACAAATCACTAAAAGTTTTTATTGGATTTATAATTTAGACTTATAGTTTCGCTGATCGAAATCCAATCAGGAATCAGTCTTTGCTAATGTAAGCAAAAACTTCAGAGTATTTGAACATTATGGTTGAGAAAAGTTTCGTTGTTGAAAGTCCGCACTTTATATAAGGATCGACTCCATCTTGCTACAAACTGTTTTGCGGTTTCCAACATTCACTTGCGTAACCATCGAAGGTTTAGAAGAAAAACATATTTAGTGACTCATTTCTTACTCTCCGTATTTACTTAGTAACTAAAAATTATTAACATCAATTTTCTAAGAACATATCTAGATTTATAGCAAGAGAAGTCATGGAAAATAGCATTGAAAAACACCTTTCATGACATGAGTTCGAGGAACCTAACTTTACCATAAGAGAGATGATTACCAAAATATAAAAAATTGGGTACGATATTTAGTCTAATGTCTAACAGATGGATGTTGACGATCCCGTATTTTCGTGATTTCACGTAATATACGCGAGAATAGTCTCTATCCATGTCTTCTCACAAAATATTGAAATATTTAAATGAATTTTAATACGGGGAAATGCATGAGACTTTTACTACATTTTAATATAGTTTTAATAAATTGAAAACAGTCAATAAACAAACAATAAATTCATTACGTAGCATTTTCCTAGTGACAGACGTTAAAAATACTGAATTCCTTGAGACCTGCTGAAGAGGCTAATGGCGAGATCACGTGTTTTTCATAATTCTCGCGCAAACGTGATCGTCAACATCCATCTGTTAGACATTATTTTGTAAATGTTTGCTCAAAAAGTTTTCAATTTTTAGCTCTAACTATCTTCGAAATGTTAGTTTTCAATTCGATTATAGTGAACCTAACAGTTAAAAGAACTGTTTTACGTTATCATATTAACATTATCGATTTAAAATAGAAATCACAGATTTAAAAATTACGTCACCAACTTAATTAATGTTAAAAACATGAATAAAAATTTAAAAAATATTTATGACAAGACCGGAAGTTTCTACTAGGAGACTACTTGAAGTCATCGTCGATTGAATAGAAATTGGAGAGTCCGCTTATATAAATCGTAAACAAAGAAGAAAAAGGCAAGTTTATTGGTCTAAGCTTTGCTCAATCGCGTTGTGAAAAGCTGGGATAATAGTAAACACAAAAATCGTAGGTGATCAGTTAGAGTAATAGAAACAAAAAACATAAATTAAAATATGATTTTGTTATTTTTTTGTTTTCTCTTTATTAGGGACTAAGTCGAAATATTTCATATTTTTATTGGATTTCTGGTTATTGTAAGAATGGGAGAGATGTATCCAATATCTTTCTATGCATTTTCTTTTAAAATCTTTAAACTTTAGTTTAAACTTTATATTTTAACTTTAGTTTCGTTGAAAATAGGGTATTGGGCTTGATTAATAGTATTTGATAAATAAAGTGACATTAGCATTAAAATTCTTACACGCGTATTTATATTGATAATGTCATTTTTATAATGGCTGACTACTTTCTCTATGTAGAAACACTTGTTTTATTTACATCTTGCTATTGAAAATGATATCTTTTTTTTCAGAAATGTGTTTTATCTTTTAAAAAAGTTTAACATGTCGAAATAATATATTGATAAAATCTACTTAATCGACACAATTCAATTCTAAAAGTGTAATGAAATAATCTAAAAAAACGCTACATGACGTTTCAAAAGCTCTGGTATTTTATTTTAAAACCAAATAGAAGAGGTTTTAAAATGTCATGTAGCGTTTTTTATATTATTTTATTATACTTTTAGAATTGAATTGTCGATTAAGTAGATTTTATCAATGTGTTTTATCTTGTTTATTATAATTATTAAAGTTAATCTTGTTACCGTTTTGGTATGCTTTTGATATATCTTTCTTTCTAAAATGAATTTTCTTTAGTATTTAAATCTTTTATGTAGTGAATAGTAACTTAGCAGTTGCTGGGTTTATTTTTTTTTTTTTATTGTTGCTTATTTAATTATTAGGAAAGAAAATTTAACGTGCAGTGAATTCCTATCAGAACTGAAAAAAAACAAAGGTCGGGACAAAGGTAAATAAGCTTTCACGTCTGTAGCTCAGACATTACATATATATAACAAACACTATATATAAATGCGAAATCCCTTACTGATTCATCACTAATTTCATTCATTCCGATAGTGCCATGAAACTAAAATTGGGCAGAATTTTTCTTCAGCTACTATCGGGACTCCTTCTTTTTTTGTTGTTGTCACACTTTATTGGTTTCGGATAGTAGCACTTTTAAGATTTCACACTTTATAGACTTTACCTAGGAGAATTTCAACCACCAGCTTTTAGAATTAACAACTATGGTTTTTCTTAATTCACTGTATTCACTTAAATGACGAAGATTGTAGTATGTTCCAGTTGACCATTACTGAATAAACGCCTACCATTTTAAGAATAACATCCTGTATTGTTCCAATTTCTACTTTCTTTGAAGATATTGTTCACAAGCCTACACTAGAGGAATAGAAATAACTGATACTTCCCCTATTCCGCTCCGTAATCACAGAGTGGAAGTAATATATAGGTTATATTCCTTCAGTAAATTGAAAATACCAGCAGTTCTTTTTGAAATCAATATACTTTTCCAGATTTACTCGGGAACGGCACCCCTGGGTTGTAGAATAGGAAAGTCCGCATAGAACGAACAGTTACTTCTAATGGCAAGGTCTGTACTCACGGTACGCTCGTCGGTTTCCAGTTGAACAAGAACTGTAAATGATGAAGCGCAAATTCGGAAAACTGACATTGTTCTCCCTTGTTCCAAACCCTCAACGTAACCAGTAAACGTGCGTCGTCAATAACAGGGCATCTATAATCATTAATGTTCTATTTAGAAACACTGTACATGATGGCTTCGACCGCTTAATGCAACTTGGCAACTATGATATCTGATGCAGTAAAGCAATTCTCCATGATAAGACTAATTAATTTAATACTTTAAAAAGAATTTAGATGAAATCACCTTCATCTCACCGTTTTCCACCCGCCGTCTCCGAAGTCAGGAAGCGAAGTGAATGACAACTAAAGTCACATGCTTCTTCTGAAGTGAGAATTTTTTTTTCTCTTCTCACACTTCCCGCGAGAAGACGAACCCATTCAAAAACACCATTACTAAAACTTTTACATAAAGGATAAGTTTTTCATATTTTTCTTCAAGAAAAAAAAAATCTTATTTCTTTTATAATACCTAAAACTAGGGATTTTAAGATTCTCGGACAGGAATTTTTCCACACCTAAGACAAGAAGCTAATAGCAACAGTTCCAGTTACTCAATAGGGAGGAGTGGGTTTTCGTTCCAAATTATTACGAAACGTTAGTACTTTTTCCCCTCAACAAACTTATACGCTATAGTTGAACTATAAATTTAACAACAAAAGCTCAATTAATACATATTAATAACCAATGATCGCTAGCTGAACACCAACTGGTGGATAAAAATATAATTCTATTAAATTCCAAATCCTGACCCCTATGATAAGAATACAAAGACCATATTAAAGCTTCATCAACTAAAGTTTGACACTTACAATCCAGCCTTTTGAATAATTCTTTAGAAAGCTTAGAAAAACCCTGAAACACTCTAAAAGAGGGTTTCATTTCCTAGTTCAGGTTCGCACTATTCTTAATCATGTCTTGGCAAAACAAGTCCTTCCTTTTCCCTATGGGACCCTAATCTTTTAAAAGTTTATAGCTCATTGAAAAATGTTGCAAAGACAAATATCAACGGTGAGTGACTGTGTTGTTTTTCTTATGTCTCATTTTTATATGTTGGTTACGTGTTACCGTAGTACAGTGGTCGTGGCCGCCATGGTTCAGAGTGAAGCCATGTTTTTTGTTTTTTTTCTTGTCCCGTTGTAGTTTTTTTTTTGTTAAAGCACTGAAACGATTCTACCTTTCCGGGGATGGGGAGCAATGCAGCTGATGGATCACACTCTATCGTCCTGAGACTGATAAGGTCATTGACGTCCTCTCCGAGGGATACGGTCCTGCCGTCTGAATACTTCGGCTAATCGGCGGGGATGATCGGGATGTTTTGCGTGTCTGTTTCTTTTCCTGTGTGTTTTTTTTATGTGTATTGTGTTTTATTGTTTTGTTTATTTGTAATAAGGCCTTCCATTCCTTTAATAGAACTCTTATCTTTTAAAAAAGTTCTAGCAAGCTGAAATCTGTTGCAACGACTACTAACATAATAACCGTTGAATTGTCATTCAGCTTTGGAACCTTCAACCTTTCTTGTTAGTGGATTGCTCCATACGTTATCAGCATCTGCTTTTTCCAGGTCATCATGTTGACATTTAATGAGGGAATTTAACAATAGGGAAAGGGAAAAAAAACACAATTAAAGACAAGCTGAATTGAACTAAGGTGGAAAATGTTCACTTATTGTTTAGAACTTATGTCACCTGTATTTGTCAGGAATAAAATCATTAATTTGGTTTCTGTGATAATCTTGTCTTTCCCTTAGTTTGAAAACCAATCCAAGGAGGTAAACGTTTAAAACTGATTAGATGAGTCATTTCTCACATTCTCTTGTTGCAAAAAACAAAAGAAGAAATTCGCTTTAATTTATATATTCAAGTTCAATTTATTGCTATATATTCCAGATATTCTGTAAATATCTAAATATTCTGTAAATTTTATTCACAGAGAACAGCAATATTTCTTGATAAAAAAAATTCTCACAATCCAACTGGGTTCAGTTGTCACACAATTTCGAATTATTAAATTTTATTCCAACAACTATAGAATGGCTGTAGATAAAAGACGTGTCCACATAAGCCAAGTCCATATAAGACACGTCCACGAATACTACATCCACAGAATGGATGTATTCAATAAAAATAAGCATCAGCAGTTTGTATTTAACTTTAAGTAGTAAGACTGCTTTTCACATAAAGGTTTACTGGAATTAAACTTTTTATATCTGCATTGGAATGTGCTTCATACAAATTACTTTGTTCAGTACTCGTTATATATTTTCTGAACCAGTAGGGAAACTAGAGCTCATCAGACAACAAGAACTACAACTGCCTCCATTAGTAATCTGTAATGATACATATGGGATGAAATCACCGGAAACTAATGACCAAATTTAAAAAGGAAGCAAAATGTAGAAGGCAAATCAGATTTCAGTCGAGGTAAAAGTATGTACTTCATTTTTATTTACTTAGATATACCTGAAAAAGAATTTGTGTTACTTACTTACTATCAAGACCCATTTGTTATTATCGATTTCTGGGGTTTTCTTTTCATTTATTTTCTGTTTCTTTTTTTTAAAAATAACTTCAGTTGTAGTTGTTTATGATTCTGCTGATCATTTCGAAATTGAAAGCATTTGTTTTTTCCTTCGGATTTCCAAACGAAACAACTTCGAAAGGATTCCTCCTCAAATAAATTAGTGTTAATTAAAAAGAAAATGCTTTGTTTTTTTCTTGTTTTAAAGTTTAGTTGCTTTTTCCCAACGATATCATATAAAATATAAGTGTAAAATGATGGCGGTGTGTGTGCGAGAGGGCGAGCATCAGAGAAGACATTTCGGCTTCTCTCCGAAATGCTGTACCGCTAGAACTCAAGAGCAGCTGCTTAACATACTTCTGTGAAAAGTCAAAAGGAAGTAGTGATATCTGGTTCTTTCATTGTCATTGGCTAATATCGTAATTAGATGTATTAACTGATAGAAGTAACGCATGCGCACATCTTCTTTCGAATATTAGTATACATTTATTCTCTTTCCTCCTTTTGTAAATAAAATAGTTTGCTATTCTTACTACTAATATTTTTAAATGGTTTATTGTTTTAAATTTTAAAATAATTTTTAAGTATTGTTTTCCAGCAATCACAGCACACGATATCGTATAAGAATAAAAACTGAATAGAAAGAATGAGATGTGACGTCATTTAACGTAATTAGCTGAAAAGAAAGGAATTGAAATAATCTTTTTATTATTATAAATTATTTATCGTAATCGTAAAAATTATTTACGATGTGTCTCTTTCTTTTGATAAATCAGACAGTAAATAAATAAATATATAAATAACGATAAAATATAAGATTTATTGAATAAATCTGAAAATTG
This sequence comes from Thereuonema tuberculata, assembly GCA_023159025.1. NCBI lineage: Eukaryota > Metazoa > Arthropoda > Chilopoda > Scutigeromorpha > Scutigeridae > Thereuonema > Thereuonema tuberculata. Next base: position 24,342 of record JAFIDM010047653.1, read on the forward strand.
TTTGAAATGTTAATCACTCTCCAGTTAATCCACTCAATTTGAAAGTCAGCACAATACTTTTACAATAAGTTTTGGGTAATTTTAAAAGGAATATCAGATGCCCGAAGAATAATAGAGATAATGATAGATAATGTTATGTAAGTAAAAAAAAAGCAATAATTGATTTGGAAAGACATAACTTAAATATGTATGTGTTTTGTAATAAATTTAAATTTAGGAATTTTTCTAAAACTGAAGTCTGTTGAGAAACGTAGAATTGAATGAACATGAAAAAGTGGAATGATGAATAAAACAGTACATTAATCTCACACTGTTAGTTTTCTCACCTCCTAACTGATTATCACTGGAGAATAAATGTTAAAAATAATTTGAAGTAAGTTTCAGTTGTTAATTTATGAATTACTAGACGAGTACCGTCGCTTCGCTCCGGAATCCTTGCATGTATAGCATTAAAAAAAAAAAAAAAAAAAAACATTATTTATTTAGCAAAATAATATGGAGATCGGAGAATTCACGAATTCCCAGCTCGTTGTGGGCTTCTCAGCTTAACTCAGTTGTATTGCACATTCGCACTCACTTGGGGGTTGCCGCAAAAATACTTAATTTTTGTATGTATCTTCCAAACGCAGAAACGTTTGTTAATGACTGATATACCGTTCAATACAAGTTTCAAATACAAACATTTTCTCAATATAATGTTCTCTTCCAACTTTTCTACTTTTCGTTTAAATTGAGAAAAAGTCAAAATTTGTCCCTTTAAAAGGCGCCATCTTGGAAACCTAAAACTTTTTTCGAAAGCTTTTTGTAGCATTTTGTTTGCCTTAAAAAGCTCTACCTTTTACCCATTTACATGACCGATCTATCTCTTATAGTTTGGTCACAAAATTGGAAAAACGTAGAGTCTAATGACAGTGACAGACAAAATAACGCTTTTATGTAATAGAATATTTTAGTATTTCGATAACTTCAATGTATAAAAATTGGTAGCACTAAATACAGATATACATTTTCTTTACTCGATATTTCATATATCTAACTTGTTATTCACTAGTTTATTGCCTTTAATGCTAATCAAGTTTTTTCAAAATTTGCCCAATAAATATATATTTATTTAAAAGAAAAGTTGACTTTTTTCTGTCTCTCTCTCCTCCGAAACCAGAAGACAGAGAAATACAAATAAGGTGGCAAATGTTGGGTAAAGTATTAAAGATGTTCCCCTTTTTATTTTTATTTATGTTTAACTGGAGGTACAGAGACATCCAGGATCTTGGACATTTCCAAAGTGGGTCACGTGATTAGAGATCTCCGAGACGTGCTAGCGGGTTGTGAGAAACTATTTCCAGTTTCGGGTGGTAAGAAAATTATCTCGGAATCCAAGATCACGTGATCCCAAATTTAATAGTAATCATTAAAAAAAAAAAGATAAATTTTAGCACCAGTGAAATGTTCTGTAGCTAATTGAAGAAAGAGTGAGTTGTCTCAATTAACTCCTCCTATATGTCCATGGTTTGCTATAAAATTAAACATTCTGTCTGATACAAAAAAAAGTCTTTTAGTTCTTGCAAGTTCCATATGTATCAGAACAACTATAGCACAATCAAATCAAATCCCTCTTATTCAACGTTATCTATTTCCCTAATTATGATTAAAGTGGGACCATGGCTTTTCTAATGGAGTGATCATATAGAAAATTATCTTTATGATAATGGAATGACCATTTGTATATAAAGAAGACCTATATCTTAAATTTTTGTATTGATTAGAAAATTAGATGTGCTAAGAAATAATAAGATAAGACCTTCTAATTAATAATTATAATATGGAACAATTCAGATTGTCAGCAGTGCAATGAAATAAATAGAAACCATGCATTAACAGGAGAAAGTTTCTTAGAAATTATCATTTACTGGCGTCTATTTTTTTTTAGCTACCCATTTACTATCACAATAAATAAAGACTGCTATCATAATTTTTATTTATTGCGATAGCGACCAAAATCGATAGCTATTGCGTTTCTCTTGTTGTCCGTCCATGTCTGTCCACCCCTAACAACTCCCGAACGGAGGGTCGGAATTCTACATCATCTTTTTAAAATACATTAGGGAAATTTCTGCTATAAATTATTGTTGTTTTTATTATAGATATCTACTGCAAATAAAATAAGTGTTTTAATGTACTTACAGATAAATCAATTGGATAGCATTTCTTCATCTTTTTCATTAGCAAATAAGGATTAAAATTAGAACAAGTGAATATAAATTTGTGCTAAAGCATAAATTTCAGGGCGACCCATAATGAGAACAATAATGAAAGTAATGAAAACAATTTAAAAATAAAATAAAATAAAAGTACAACAATATAAGGAAGAATTAAATAAAAGTTTGGAAAAAAAAAACCAAGTGGACATTGAGAAAAAAGATTATGGGACCCCCTCCCCTCAAATATATATATATATATATGTACATATATTTACAGATTTGAACAGTCAATGTTCAGTACCGCTATATGAGTCCGAAACCTTAACCATCAAGCTATAGCTGACAACTGAAATGAAATGGCTGCATTTCTAACGTTTAAGCTAATAGAGGAAATCCAACGTAAACAATGCCAAATATCTCGAAAATGGGGAGGGGGGTGGCGTTGGCTCCTAAAATAACTAATTGCTATGTCGTTTGGGCCTCTGAACACCATGGTGAAATCCGTCTGTCGATCCTAGCTTTTCAAATTCGACAAACGGATTTCATCATCGCCTTCAGTGAAACAAAAACTGAGCCATTGGTGTATTTTCAAAGGTAAACGTCCCCCACATGTTCGAGATTTTTTTTATTATTACGGGTCGCCCTGAAATTTACGTTTAGCACAAAATTATATTCACTTGCTTTAATTTTAATCCTTATTTGCCAGTTAAAAAGGCGAAGAAATGCTATCGAATTGATTTATCTGTAAGCACATTAGGACAGTTGCTTTATTTGCAATAGATATTTATAATAAAAACAATAATAATTAATAGCAGATATTTCCTTAATGTATTTTAAAAAGATGAAGTATAATTTTTTTATAAATACATTCGTTGCAGCTGATTTAAATACTTTACTTATTATTTAAAATAAAATAAATGTTATAGAAATGACAAAATAATTCAGTTTTATGTACAGAGCGATGTTCATATAGAAGACTTATATCCCCGCTCGTTCTCTCCATCCGCACCGAGAAATTCATGATTGGTGTCTTTGAAGCTGTCATTTGATTTTCCGTCATTGATTGGTCTATTTTTATAATAATGTCTCGTTCGATTCTGCATGAGGGCGCATACTTTTTCTTTAGCATTTATTTATTTATTTCATTCAATTTTTTTTCATTTTCTTTTCTTTTTTCTTCATGATTATGATAGGAATATTCGGTTGAAAATTAATATAGAATTAGAAATAATTAATTATTATTCTCCTTAATTTCTGGATCCCTCTGGAGTGCTCAGTATTTGTAATGTTCATTCCTTTTCTAAGCTGGGATAATATTATCTAGCAATTGAATGATTGGCATACCTACACAACAGTCTACATTTTGAAAGGTACCTTTCTATTCGCTCTCAATAGAAGCCATGGGGCATTATCCGATGCTACTGGGATTATCTCGTAGCTTTTTTTTGTATTGTTTTCTGTATTAACCAAGATTTTAAATAATTGTTTAATAGGTCTCTTAGCAAAGCTGAAAAAACTGTTGCAGCAATGCCTGCAGAAGAAACAATAACATTAATTTTTTTATTATTAGTCTTACCAACAAAACAACTTAACAAAATCTTTTGCTAAGTGATGTCGAAATTATGTTTATTGCGGATTCAAAACATTATAATTTTCACTAATGTAAAATAAAATAAAAATATATATAGGGTACATCCGTGCATTTTGACCACCTAAGCAAGAATGCTTATAAACCTTAAATTATTAACATAAAAAGATTTAATTTGTTGACTGCTCATAAGAATTGTATAACTACAAGGTTCAAAGAATGGTAAAGTACCCTTATGACTATTAATAATTGCAGGAAATAATTTATTTATTTTCGTGTCTGTGGTCGATATTACACATACGTTAGTGTAATATGGACCGAGTAAACCAAAAACAAAACATCACAAGAAATTAACAAGAAATAAACAAGCTTTCATTATAATGCAGTAAACAATAATCGGGCTGTAGGCATGTGAAGTTACACGATTTTATTTGGATTGGTTTATGAGATATGCTGATATTAAAATTTGCCCCTCTTTACCCCAGTTATGAATCGAATTTTCAAAAATTTATATCATAAAAATTGTACGACTTGAATTACATTAAGCAAGCCCTAATTTGTGCTTTTCGTTTAATATATTAAATAAAACAAGCTTCAGGCTCATAATAATATGTTTAGCAACCAGTGGTCATATTACACAACAGCGCACGGTTCATATTACAAGCATGGACGGAGCAACGTTGTTTCCAGTCACATATCGCTTTGCAAAATGGCGCGCCTAAAACACATGTCTGGATTGTGAATATAAGAATATAAATACATTCGCTACTATTAAAGTTCAAATTACATTAAAATACTTAACAGCAGAAAGTAATACATTATCTATTACATCCATGATCATATAAAACGGAAATTACAATTTAATACTCGTCCAAATGAAGGCACAAAAGTAAAAGTCACCTGCTTTGGATAAAAATATTATTCACTAAAGGCAATGGGATGGTTCTGCCAACTAGTGGTGAACAGATAAATTTCAACAAGGTCCGTATTACACGACGGTCCATAATACGCGGATCTCCCCTACTTGAAAGCAAAATTCTGCACATGCTGGAGAAGTACTTTCTTAAAAAAATTATCACATTGTCTTAAAAACATTTAGTACTTTTCTCAGAAAGAACGTTTTGGTGAAATTCAATGTCATATTTGCTGTTGCTTAACAATAGCCATATTTTATTTTAATTTTTGTGGTGACTCCGGTTCTCAGTTCTGCTGAATTTCCACTGCAGCTCCGCCACGACTATCCTGAGATCTTGTCTCTCCTCTTCTTTGACAGAAGAGCCCGTGTCTTTGCCTTTAATATCAGTGCCATTACTGACCATTACTGCCAACAGTTGTATACGGAGGAGACATCTCAAAGCATTCTTCCACAATGTCAAGAAATGAAAAAAAGAAATGAACAATTCACCTTCTCGAAGACAAATCACACGTCTTGTTCAAACTGGGTTAACTACCGATAATGCTGTTCGTTGTATAGTCGTAGGATCCCGCTACTACAGCCTTTCACAGTTACGAAACACTTACGAACAGCTCCACAGTGTTTAAGGGAAATTCCATTATGCATTCACCGGAATGCACAGCAGATTCATAACTGCGAGTTGGGACGTAGAAACTGATAAACATCTTATTACTCATGTAGACAAATATAGACATATATTCTATGGTAATTTGTATACCTCTAGCATAACTTCGTCTTGGCGGGGAAATTTTCATTTCCATTACTGTAGTTAAAACGTCGTTTCCTATTATCTAGTGATAATGAAAATAATTTGGACATCTATCTCTGTTTGCCGTTTCGTAGACAAAGTGTAAGATTTTTCTGGCTGATTTACATCATTCTATCTATTACTGAGTCCCAAAGAAGATTAGGCTTTTTTGATACCTTTGGTAAAAAGCTGAAAAGTTGATTGACGAATGAAGAATAGGTATTTACGATGACCAAGAGGACAGTCATAACAAATCCAGCACTGTTGAGGAAGAAAAGAAGGAGGTTACTGAATCCAGCTCTGAGGATGAACAGCAGGACATTGAATCTAACATAAATGGTAACTGAAAACCATGTCTAGTTGGAAATGAAATCGTAATAAGACTTGCACGTGCTATCAACATTACGAGGTTCGCTGTTTTTTTTTTTTTATTTTATTATAAACAAAAATATCAATTTATGTTTTACTTTTTTTTATTTATCTTCAATCATGTTTTTCACATTATACTACATTGACTATATATTGTACTAACAATCATAGGCTTATTATATTTAAAATTAAATACAGACTGAGTGACTGTACTGTATTTCTCTAAAAATTTCCTTTAAAATAAAGATTTTAAGTTTTTTTCATCTTTTAAGGAAATTCAGCATTTTGCGAATGATATTTTGTCTTTTATATGTTTTATTGTTGGTTCCCTCCATGTTTTAGATTTGGTTAGAACTGAATAGAAGAAAGATTCTATATCAATTATTTTATGTTATTGAATTTAAAGTTGCATTTAACTTTAAAATTTCAAGCTACAATTTATATAAAAACACTTTTTTTAACTATGTTGTGAGACTTTTGAATTCACACGACCATTTCTACATAAATTCTATAAAACTTGAAGTATAAAAGTAAGATAAAAGAGTTATTTGTGGTTTGTCAATTCACCGAATTACTTGATTTATTAAACCCTTTACACTCTTTCTATTGTTGATGCAAGTTCGATTTTTCAATTGCAATTTTTTAATTGCAACTATAATCTTCGCAATTGAGAATAAAGAGTCATTATAAAATGGAAATTTCTGATTTAGACAAATTATTAAAGTTTTTATTGCATTTATAATTAATCCTACCGGTCTTTCAAATATTCGCTGAACGAAATCCAACATAATTATGTCTTTGCTGACGTAAGTAAAAACGTCACAGTATTAGAACAATATCCTTGAGGAATGGTGGGGAAAATTTTGTTATTCAAATTCAGCACATTATGTAAGCGTTCGCTTCATATTATCAAAAACTGTTTCACGATTTGCACACATTCACGTGCGTCACTTATCGAAGTTTTAAACAGAAAAAACAAATTTAGTGACTCATTATTTACAAATGCGGAGCCATTTACTTAGAAAATATAACTTACTAACATCAATTTTCTAAGAACTTTTCTAGATTAGTTTATAGAAAATCACATTAAAAAAAAAGTTACAATGCTGGTTTTCGAGGAACTTTATCATTCACCAACATGTAATTATCGAAATATAAATAGTTGGATACAAAATACAATAAAGAAAATAAAGAAAATATTCAATATTTAATTTTGTAAATGTGTGCTCAATAAGGTTTTTGAATTTCCAGTTAAAAATTTCCGATTAAAAACATCAATAAAAACAGGACAGAACACTATCGTCTTTCAGACTGCAAAGCCATCATCTGTTTGATTAGAAATTGGAGATTAGGGATATATGTCTTCTTTACAATTTAAATGCTTTATTGTCAGTAGATTATGTGGTTAAGTGGATTTTGTTAATGCGCCTACAATTTTTATGTTGATGGTGAATCTTTCATTCCTACTAACTTTTTTTAAACAGAAGTTATTTTGTATTTTCTGTTATTTTTATTCGTAATTAAATAATGAAGTTAATTCTGTCGGAAGCTTGTAACGTTTACAATTCATAACAAAGAGACATTATACAAAGAAATTATTTGATTACGAAGAAAACCATAAAACATTTTATCACATCTGTAAATTAGATCTCGTTTGAAATAAAGTATAAGAAACTGAGCTAAAAAAAGTAGAAAGTCTTTCGTAGAAGTTATATTCTGGCGTTCTTTTTTTATAACGATTTTTAAAAATCGTGGACTAACACCAAAGAAGTATAAGGAGATCGCGATTCAAGCTGTTGGTTTTATGGCTTTATTAAATAAATACAATATTTTAATCCTGGATTAGCAACTGATCACATAACTAAAAAGTTTTTGATGTACCAAGCTGCTATTTAGGAAAAAATCTCCCTCTATATGCTATGCTACTTTTCAGTGTTATACGTTTCGCTTAAAGTTGAATTGCCCAGTGTTGTGCAATAGACAGATAGAAGAGCTAGAATAAAAAAGTTTTCAAACGACTTTTTAACTCGAAATATCCTTATCGTAATAATCCCCAATAAATAAGCTATGCACCTGAATACTTTTAATGGATTTATTGCACAATATTTTAATACAATACAACTACAACCACGGTTTCCACTTCAAATAAGAATTCTTTTCATGTGGACTTGAATACAGTGAACTGAGAATTTGTACAATTTGTAATCAACGGGAAGGGAAGAAGTCCTTGTGGCATCCCTGTAGTCTTCTTGGCCTGAAGTAGAATCCTCTGGTTGCTATCATGGGAATGTTGACAGTCAACAAAACACTACGGTTTGAATATTGGATTTTCTGGCGGTGATCATCTGAAACCTTAAACAAAAGAACATCTTATGGAAATTAATGATCGTAAACATTGAACCAGTTCATCAGATAACCTGCATTATAATTTAAATATTTCCAAATTGTCCTGAACACTTTTCCGGAAAAGTATGGAATCATTCATCATTCTAACAGTGCAGGGAGCCTAAAATGACAACATCTCGGTTCTAGCTATAATGGAGTATGGCATCACGGAAAAGATGGAAAGAAATAAAAGACAATCTTTTTTAAAAGAAATGATTCGATTTTCAATTTTTTAGGGATTTAAAATCTATCTGAAAAATTATCGTTTTCATATATCTTATTATCATTCCATTAACGACTTAAATGATGAATTTCATTTGTTAGTTTTAGAAATCTATATATACCAGATAAGAATTTATTTCAAGTAATCCATAATTAATCAATCAAGAAATAGATTAAGCTAAATTAATAAAGTGTTGATGATTTTCTATTTTCCAATTCGTTTTAATATCACAGTATATTCTAAATTTGTGAAATTAAAAGAACTGAATTAAAGAGTAAAAAAAAATGCGTGTTTTGTTTAAAACAAATTGAAAATTGAGAATCCATCATCAAAACTAATCTTTCAATAGAAAAAAAAACAACTTTTAAGTAAATCGTAAGAATACTTTAACAGAAACAAATACAGAAACAGTCGTTCATTGTAATAATTTGGTACGATTTGTATCAAAATCAATGCTGAAAATTCTTTTCGTTTCAAATTGTTTTCAGTCCTATGCATCTTAACGACACTTAAAACGATACATAAGAACCCTATTATAGGAAATTACCTATATATTGGGATCTATATGAAAGTTGTATGATATTCTAAGACGTACTCTTTTCCAGTTTAAATAAAATGTGTACTTTCTTCTAGCTTTAAAAATGCTTTAAACATGGATTTATGATTTGCTCTAAATTACAATTCCACAACATCACTTATCTCCCTATTCCAAATAAAGAGAACAACTAGATAATCCTGGTTTTGGTCTTGTTAGGAAAGTCATCTATAATCCGTCTCATACATCTGTAAATCATTATTAGATTCATAACATTGACATTAGGAATGCTTACAATAGTGAATGCTTACAGTGGCAGTGAATTTTATTTATCATCACTCAGTTGTTGCTGTGAGTCCATAGAAACAGTAAAAGCTGTTATTATTGTCAGTCTTGTAACAAAGATTAATTTCAGTCATTTCAAAAATATTATTAAATCACCGAAATACAACAATTCTGACTAAGTGAACTATACCTTTCTCACTCAATTATTCATTAATAAATACAATGCAAATGAAATCACACATCAAACAATAGAAACCAACGAAGTTAAGATACTGTAAAATTGTTTTATTTATTTAAAATCTGAAATACGAAAGAGAAAGCTTCCATATGTTTTCTTAGAATGTGATTACTTCTATGATAATTAGGATAGAGCTTTAATTACAAAATTTAATTGAGACGCGATGTATTCTGCCTGATTTTCTATGATAGACATTTTCTTCGAATATGATTCTACACAGTTGTAATGAATTCATTCCATTTTACTTGTTGTGATTCGGATTATGGCGATAACTTCTAACACTGTTAAATATTGCCAATGGAATAATCTACCTCTGGAAATATTGGTAGAGATTTGTTTTTATCTTAAGATTGAGGACCGAAAAAATGTTTGTTCCACATGCAAATCGTGGTATAATGCTGTTCACATCCCTGTTCTGTGGCGTTCCTTCACCCTTGAGTTTTCTTCATTTACTGTTGATGACATTCGAAACTACAGGAATTCTCTTTTGGTAGTTTCAAACTTTGGCCACTGTTTGAAATGCCTAAAAATTATCATTCACCTCAATGATGAAGTTGAAGAACACACGATTGCTTTTAGATTTTTTCTGGGCTTTTTGAAAATGTAAGTTGCTGTTGTCCTTATTATTATATTTTTCTTAGTAGTTATGCAGATGCAGTACATTCGAAAATTACGAGACTTTATTTATCTTTCTAATGAATTCACATTGAATGGTTTTTCTAAGTTTTTCCAAATGTACGAAACATTACACATTTAGAGGATAGCTGATTAATAAGGTTTTCTGTAATTATTTTCAAAATGACAGAAAATCAGAAAGAAAATGTAGGATCACTGAGAAGGATTTCGGAAAGGGGTCATTTACAATACTTATAGTTTTCAGATGTTTTACTTCCCAAAAACATTCACCTAATCAACTGAAACTCAAACTGAAACTCAGGTTTCAAAATTTCCCGCTCATACCTGAAATAGAAAAATTACAATGTAGAGAAGAAGGTAATGCTTAAGTTTGCACCCTTTTAATTTGTGGAGATAATTTTAAATTACATTATTTTAAATGGAATAGGATAGAAGTTTTTCAATTTTTGAAGTTCAGTTCAAATTGTTCAGTTCAGTTACAATATACAGTGTATGAAACAGTTAACTCTATTGCTTATAAAAAAGTTGTAATTTTCTGTGGAAGACTTAAGCAAAGCTTATAAATTTAATTTTCTTTTAAATTTATTTTTTTTCTTAAAAAAACATTAATATATTAATATAAATATAATTATAAATAAAAACATAACTTAAAAAGTAATAAAAATACTGAAAACGAATGTAATAAAGTCGTATCATTTCAACTAAGCCAACATATAATTATTTTAATTCAATACTTATTTTAATTTAGCATCATCTAGATCAAAATATTTTTTCAAATAATCTTTTCGTTAGATTGATGCATAAGCATATTGAAATATATCAGATATAAGAGTTTTGGAATTACAATTATTAAAGATCTCATTTTTAATATTAATGGATATAAAGCATTTATAATAACAAATTTATAATTATCAAGATGTGGATTATTTTAGCTTTTGCAGTTGAATGAGATACTTAATTAAGACTGAAAAAAATTAACGAGAGTAGAAAAGTACATGATTTATTTTATCGAAATAACTCTTTAATCAGGCATCTTGTTTTTCATTGTAAAATTAATCAGTTTGTTTCTGACTAGAGATTTATATTACATTGATTTCATACATGAATATTGTTTAGAAATATCATTAAGTAGTGTTGAATATTAAAATATGAAAGTAATTTATGATTAGTGTAATGTAATAAGCTTGATTAAAGATGTGCCAGCAGTCGCGGTTAGACGATGAAGTTAAATGAAATTTTATTATTTTTTAATTAAATTGTGTTATAAATTGTGTTATAGTAGGATTAAATTAAGGTGGATTTTTCTAATTTTTATATTGAAATGATAATGGAACTGAAGTTATGAATATATCATATAAACCAGGATTAGATACCATGTTATTTTTATAATAAAATTATTATTTGAGTAGTAGTAGTAGACTTGAGACTTAAAGAATTTGGAGGTATATTAAGAGGAACTATGTAGAGAAACCTGTCCTGTAATCGATAGTTCACGTGAATTTGACCTAGTGCTGAAATTCAGCTTCTATATCGTATTCAGCTTGCATGTCATAAGATTATTTTATGAGAAATTTTTCAATAATAAATTTTTATTTAAGTCAAGTCAAGCTGTAGTAAATGTCTAGGATTGAGATGGGTTACAATATGTGAACATAAACGAATATGTATATGAATGTTTATTGAAGGCTTATGCTTTTGAATTTAGTTATCCCGAATTGTTTTGAGCTATAATAATGGGATATTAACATTTTAAAGTTAATAAAAATTTTATTATAGAAATGAAATGTTAGTCGAAAAACAGGATATCTGGTTTCTTAAGACTATAATTTAATTACGTTTCCTGTAAGGATATAATTTTTTTTAAGGAATTAGCATAAAAACTTTTAATATTATTTTAAATTTTTTATTTGGTTAGATGCTTATAATCAGCAATTTATTTAGAGTTAGTTATTTAATATAAAAGTTGTGTTAGGATTTTTTTTATACACTTATTTTATATTAGGTAGAAACTATAATTATAAAGTTTAAATATAATGGTATTATAAGTAGATGAAAATGAATATAGTAAGAAAAGTAAAAATAAAATTCAAGAATTTGGGAATACGTTATTCGCCTGTTTATCAAAAACATGGTTTCTTGAAAGTGATAAGAAATCTGACCTGCCCAATGTATATTAAATGGCCGCGGTATTTTGACCGTGCGAAGGTAGCATAATCATTAATCTTTTAATTGTAGACTGGAATGAATGCTTCGACGTAATAACAACTTTTTTTATTTTTAAATATTGAATTTCACTTTCTGGTGAAGAGGCTAAAATGTAACCAAAAGAGCCTACTTAGACCCTATCAAGTTTTATTATAAATTATTGTTGATGAGAGGTAATTTTAAAATAAGTGTTAGTTTCGCTGAGTTAAAAACTATTGAAGATCAAAAAAGTTTTGATTAATTAAATTACTGTAGGGATAACAGCATAATCTTATTTAAGAGTTCGTATCGACAATAAGGGTTACGAACTCTATTTTGGATTAGAATACTTTCTTGGAGCAGAATCTAAGATTGTTCGACCATTAAAATTCTACATGATCTGAATGGACCACTTGAGGATAGGCGGTGCTTCGTAGTTCCAAAATATCCCACCAGTCTACGTTTGGCTTGTGAGATAAACAAAGCCATGTGCTTTATTTTAACCCTAATAGATATGGAGGCTGAACTAAAAGATTTGATTTGGATGCAACGATTGTAAGTCTTCCAAAATCTTCAGATTGGATATAGAGTTGATTATCGCCTATTGAAGAAGGCGACAGCAATATATTTTCAAAGAAGGATATAATTTAATGGATCACTTGAGGATAGGCGGAGCTTCGTAGTTACAAAATATCCCACCACGCTATTGCTTCGCATGTGGGATAAACAAAGCCACGTGCTTTGTTTTAACCGGTTAAAGATATAGAAGAAATATTATATTAAAGAAGGATATTGCAAGCGTTTTTACAGAATTGTAACAGTACTGGATCTGCACAGTATTGAGCCATCGTCTTGAACTATCAAATATCGACGATTTTTTAAGTAATTCAAACGAAGTTATGTTTGTTTATCCCATTAGCTCTCGCCGCATGTGGGATACACGTCATACGTGACGTCGATAGGGGCGTAAACCTGAAGTGGTCCATTCAGACCGGTGTGAGCCAGATCGGTTTCTATGTTTGGTAAAATATAGTTTTTACTAAGAAAGGTCCAAAATTTTTGGATTATCCATATAAATAGAAGCAAATTAAGGGTTTATAAAGATAAATAGTTTAACTTGGCAGAAATTATGCGTAAAATTTAGGATTTAAAGATGTTCAATACAGTTATCAAAGCGGTTTTAAGATCTATTTAAAAGAATATTTTTTCTTGATATTAGTACATTTTCAAAGATATAGGGATAAAAATGTATCAAAGAAAATATAGAACAGTAAAGATTTGGCCTACTATTACATAAGGTTGTTCAACGGCTCTCGTTCCAATTCATGTAAGAATTAGAACAGTTGAAGTTAGGCTCCAACATAAAATTTGAGTAAGAGGATAAAGAAAAATACTTTAGAATTTATTTGTTTGTCAAAATGGAAGTAGTAAAAGAATTAAATAGATGTAAGTAAAGCAATTACTCCTCCTAATTTATTAGAGATAGATCGTAAAAATGGCATAAGCAAATAGGAAATATCATTCAGGTTGTATGTGAACAGGAGTTACTAAAGGATTAGCTGAAGTAAAGTTTTCTGGATCACCTAAGGAATAAGGAAAGAGGGAAGAAATTACAATTACTAATGAAATTAGTATAATTAAAATACCTAATAACTCTTTTAAAGAAAAAAAGGGGAGAAAAGGAATTTTATCGGAGATTCTGTTAATACCTAAGGGGTTACTAGAACGTGTTTGTTGACGAAAGAGTAAATGAATTATTATTACAGCTGCAATAATAAAAGGAAGAATAATGTGAAATGAAAAGAATCGGGTAAGGATAGAGTAATAGGAAGAGAAAAAGTTTTTAAAGAAACAAATAGGTTTTTTTTTTTCTAATTTTTGCTACTTTTTTTGCTAATGAAATTTTATTGCCATCATTCCGTAATCTACTATAACAAATCACTATTGTTTTTCCGATGTCACTTTCTTTGTTATCTTGCTAACATTGGATATTTTAGATTTCATCTAGGGTTTAGAAACCCCGTACAATGTTTTGGAGACACAAAAACGATTTAGAACAAAGCCTAAATACGCATATTCGTCTGTCTGTGATCAGGATAGTTTAACCATTCATCCTAAAACGCTCGAATCTATCTAAAACCACGCTGTTGTTGGAAAAGGAAAGTAGAAAGAATAGCGAGAACAGAGAAAGAATTATATCTTTTTTTTAAAAAACATGAAATGAAAATTTTCTGATTTTTATGTATTCTTGCCATGAGGGCACGAAAATTAGATCGTTTTTTTTTTGTTTAACAAAATTATTTTAGGTTATAAATTAAGCTAATTGTATTAAATGATAAGCCTAGAATAGTGGATATTAACTACAAATTTAAGATCGGTATTTGTTTGGTAAAACGCAACGTTCAATCCTTCAAATACAGTGAAGAAATTAATCAATTTCAATTGACCTCTTCTACGGAAATCGACAATATTTATTTGGAATTTAATTTTATCAGTTTATTTGTCTTATTGTTGTTTTATTATAATTTAAAACAATTCGTATCCTTAATTAGAAAGATAAGAAAGTAACGAAAAATACTCTTTTAATTTATTTAGTTCAATTTCATTTTTAGAATCTTGGAAACCAATCAGCTTCCCCAACTACAGAAATTCTCTATCGGGGGTTTCTGGACTGAAGTATGGAGAAGTGATATCTACGAAGAAGCTATTCTCACAACGGCTAAATTCTTAAGAACACAAAAGCAAATAATATTATTCTCTGTACGTCTATTTACTTCTATTATCACTGGATGTTTGTTATTAGATTCCATCGATACACAGTCTCTCTCGACCATGAGAAGATTGGAAGTAACTTATCTCTTTGCTGTCAATGTTAATAGGTATTATCTCTACACTTTTATTTCTTCAAATTAAATATCACTAATATTGTTTTTTCATTATTTACTTTTTTTCTGTATTTGGCAATTGCCTGGAAACTAGTGAATATTTAATTACATTGTGTTGAATGTTTTATTTCAGTTGTGTGTCTGACGTACTAGATCTATTTCTGAAGAAATGTTCAAATTTGACAAAACTATTCCTGGATTGGAAATATTTTGGAGAGGAATTGCTGTCTGTTGTAGCATATAACTGTAAGAATACTTTGAAATATATCCATCTGAGAGTGTTATTCTACATGAGTATTAACCCAAAAATTTCTGTTGAATGCTGGGAAAATGTGATTTCACTGGTTCCTGATCTTCGTACTGGATTTCTGATAGGTAAGTATTCATGGAGTTATACATTAGAAATATTTTAAGCAGCAATAAAACGACCACGTCAAATGCAAACAGTAACAACAATGTAACGACCTATCAATGCTCCCTCTAATCAGAATTTATACAGTCCTGCTGTCGTGTGGCGAAACGGTGGCAGACTTTCTATCACAGTTGCCTCGAAATACAATTATAGTCCTGTTTCCGAACATTATACCCAAAAGGAAAAGTTCACGAGTGTGAGATCTGCTCATCGAGGTGGTATTGATCTCACCACATTTCCCAATCCAGAGTCCGGGAAACGTTTGATAGAGTAATTCAAGAACTTTATTGTAATAAAGAAGCAACGCCCCATCCAATTGTCACAGCACTTTGTTATGTCTGGCACACACACTGGGAGATACGGTTGTACTTGTGTCTTCAGAAACTCAAAGTAGCCTCAACCATTCACAATGTCATGGAACGAAATGGTCCCACGATACCATTGGATGAAATTCAAGACCAAACTATAAATCATGGCGAATAAAATGATATTCTTCATCAAGTAAGCTCTTAATGCAGAGATGTTGTCCTTCGACTCATAAATAAATTTAATGACAGAGGCACATTGTAACGTCATCCAGAAAGCACCACGTTTTTCTAACTATCGTTGTGAATTATCACACATAGATAAAAAGCGTTCAGTGTCATGAGGTACTGGAAGTCATTTGAGATGTTTACACAGTCTTGTATTTAGGTGAAGCATTTCGCCTGCCAGCTTTCTATTGGGATATTGTTATTCTTTTGAAAACTTAATCTGTCATCGAAAGTGACTCCTAGGTAGAACTTACCAAATTGATATGGTTCAATATATATTTATTTTAATAATCTTTGTTTTCCTTAAAAGTCAATAACTGATTCTATAAAAGAATGGCATTTTGAGGAACATTCACTAAAGATGGCCATTTTCTGAAAAAAAACCTTAAAAATAACTAGAAACTACTGTATCGACTAACTACAAACTAGATTAATTTTTGGAAAAAATTCATTACTGACAAGTTACCTAATCAGAGTACTATTAGACTCGTGAAACCAATTGTGTTTTATTAGGTGATTATGAAAAAAAGATTGCTACTTTGCTTTTTGTTTCGGTTCTTTAGGAAATTTTAATCGTCTTCA
>JAFIDM010047653.1:76097-99781 GCA_023159025.1 Thereuonema tuberculata
ATATACGTTTTCTTTACTCGATGATAAAAATGAAAATAACACATATAAAAATTACGTCACGCTCTTAATTATTGTTAAAAACATAAACAAAAATGTAAAAAATACTTTATGACAGGACAGAGCAGACGAACAGGACGAGTTTTTTGAAAATCGTGGGCTGTAGCACCAAAGAAGAACAAAGGAGATGATAATTCAAACTGTTGTTTTTATGACTTTATGAAATAAATACATTTTTTAACATTAATACATAAACGAAACGTTTTTGATGTACCAAGCTGTTATTTAGGTAAACATCTCCCGCGAAAGATGAATCAAAGCAGTTTTTTTGTATTTTTGTTGTGTTTTTCGCACGATAATATGCTATTCTTCAGTGTAACAGGTTACGTCTTAATTTTGTGTTGCCCAATGTTCGGCGATAGACAAATAAAAGAGCTAGAAAAAAAAAAAGTTTTCAAACGACTTTTTAACTCAAATATACTTGTCGTAATATTCAGTAATAAGTAAGCTATGCACCTGATTACTTTTAATATGTAATGCACACTATAATAATAAAATATAGCTGCAACCACGGTTTCACTTCAACAAGAAGTCTTTTTCATATGGACTTGAATACAGTGAACTGAGAATTTGTACAATTTGTAATCAACGGGAAAGGAGGAAGTCCTTGCTGCGTCACTATAGTCTTCATAGCCTGAAGTAGCCTCATCTTGTGGCGATCATCGGAACGTTGACAGTCAACAAAACGCTATTGTTTGAATTTTGGACCTGCTGGCGGTGATCATATGAAACCTTATATTAAACAACAGCATATGGGAATTAATAATCGTAAACATTCAACCAGTCCATCAGATAACCTGCATTATAATTAAAATACTTCCAAACTGTGCCCCTTGCTTTTTGGGGAAAAGTATAGAATTATTCATCATTCCAACAGTGGAAGAAGCCTACAATGACATCTCGGTTCCAGCTATAATGCAGTATGGCATCACTGTCACGGAAGAAATGAAATTTATTCGAATTACCAATTGGAATTCCCTGTGAACACAGGTATGTAAAAAAAAATTAAAGTGACCCTGCTACCAGTTTGTTTTTGATAAAAACAAACACAAACAAGGAATGATCCAAAAACGATGGATTACAATTAAAAACACAGATTTATAATGGCTAATAGACGAAGAAAAATACACATAATAAAATAGAAAAAAAAATCCCGTTGCAATTAGTAAAGATCAATAATGTCCAGGAAAATAAAAATCACTTCACTTTCTCATTATTAATGAGATTAAAGTCTCTGATATCCGGAGTAGATTAAAGTCACTAATAGCAAAAGTTCGTGATCACTAGTTCATTAAGTTCCCATTACTTACTCATTAAGGTCGTTGATATGTTCGATAGTTGGGATCCGAAAAGCTACTGGAGCACAAAACACAATCAAAAACACCGCATAGATCACTAAACTTCAACTTGTAATAAAGATGGCGCCCGATCAACGTAGAACATTTAGGACCAAAGACAATGTGAAACAAGCAAAGAATTTTTCAAGTAAACAGAGCAACAGAAAGAGAAACCAGAGGGAGACAATTGTTGCTGTGAGTCCATAGAAAAAGTAAATGCTGTTATTGTTGTCCGTCTTGTAACAACGGCTAGTTTCAGTCGTTTCGAAATTATTATTAAAGCACTGAAATTACAACAATTCTGACTATGGGAACTATACGTTCCTCATTCAATTATTCATTAATAAATACAATGCAAATGATATCACACATCAAACAATAGTAACAAAAAAGGTTAAGATGCTATAAAATTGTTTTTTTTTTTTAAATTCGAAAACACGCAATAACGTTTAGAATGTAATTATTCACAGATATAGCGAATGCATGTTTATCTAATTTGTGTAGAAGTAAACATGCATTCGGATGTAGAGCTTCAATTACTAAATTTAATTAAGAAGTGATGTTTTCTGCCTGACTTTCTATAATGGAGAATTTTTTCGAATATGATTCAAGACAGTTATAATGAATTCATTTTCTTTTACTTGGTTTGCTTAGGACTACAGCGATGACGTCTAATACTTTTCAAAATTGCCAGTGGAATAATCTACCCTTGGAAATACTGGTGGAGATTTGTTCTTATCTCAACATTGAAGACCGAAAAAGTGTTTGTTCCACATGCAATTCGTGGTATAATGCTGTTCACACTCCTGTTCTGTGGCGTTCCTTCTCCCTTGATATTTTTTTATTTACGGTTGATGCCACTCACAACTACAGGAATTCACTTTTGGTAGCTTCAAACTTTGGCCGCTGGTTGAAATGCCTAAAAATTATCATTAGGCCCAGAGATGAAGTTGAAGACCACAGGATTGCTTTTAGATTTTTTGTGGACTTTTTGAAAATGTAAGTAGCTGTTATCCTTCTTATTATTTTTTTTTAGTAGTTATGCAGATGCACTACATTCGAAAATTAGGAGACTTTATTTTTCCTTCGAATGAATTAACATTGATTTTTTTTCTAGTTTTTCCAAAAGTACCAAACATTACACATTCAGAGGACAGCTGATAAATAAGGTTTTCTATAAGTATTTTGAAAATGACAGAAAATGAGAAATAAAATTTAGGGTTATTGAGAAAGATTTTCGAAAGGGAACATTTAAGAGACGTAAAGTTTTCAGATGTTTTACTTTCCAAAAATATTCATCTAACAAACTGAAACTCAAACAGAGACTGAGGTTTCAAAATTTCCCGCTCGGACCTGAAATAATAAAATTACAACATAGAGTAAGAGATTATTATTTACGGTTCCACCATATTAATCTGTGAAGATTAAATAACGTTCTTTCAAATGCAATAGGATAGAAGTTAATGGTTTTTTAATTTTGGAAGTGTTTCCTACAGATACAATATATGAGTATCGTGTATAAATACGAAGAGTAAATGCAAAATTATGAAACAGTGTTTTTAAGGAAAAAATAAGTTTGTTTTTTTTTTTTTTGCTAATTTGAAAATGAAATTTTTTTGCCATCATTGCGTAATCTACTAAAACAATTCACTATTGTTTTTCCGATGTCACAACACTTTTCTGTGATATCTTTCTACCATGGGATATTTTAGATTTGATGTAGGATTTGATGTTTTGGAGAAACAAAAACGATTTAGAACAAAGCCTAAATATCCATAATCCTCTGTCTGTGATCAGGACAGTTTAATCATACATCCTAACACGCTCGAATGTAGGTAAAAAGATTTTGTTGAAGAAGTATCACAAACATCGAGAACAGAGAAAGAATGAAATCCATTTTTTTAAAAAAACATATTAAAATTTTCTGATTTTAATGTGTTCTTGCCGTGCAGGCACGAAAATTACATCTTTGGTTTTTTTTAACAAAATTATTCTAGATTAGAAGTCGGCCTAATTGTACTAAATGATAAGCCCAGAATTAAAGGATATTAAATACAAATTTAAGATCGGTATTTGTTTAGTAAAACGTTCAA
This sequence comes from Thereuonema tuberculata, assembly GCA_023159025.1. Taxonomy (NCBI): domain Eukaryota; kingdom Metazoa; phylum Arthropoda; class Chilopoda; order Scutigeromorpha; family Scutigeridae; genus Thereuonema; species Thereuonema tuberculata. The sequence goes on from JAFIDM010047653.1 coordinate 79,585, forward strand.
ACCTTGAAATATAGTGAAGAAATTAATCAATTTCAATTGATCTCTTCCGAAATTTATAATATTGATTTGGAATTTAATTTTTACGGTTTAATTGTCTTAGTGTTGTTTTGCTATAATTTTCAAATGAAAACAATTCATAACCCTAATTAGAAAGTAACGAAAAATACTCTTTTAATTGATTTATTTCAATTTCTTTTTTTAGACTCTTGGAAACGAATCAGCTTCCGCAACTGGAGAAATTCTCTATGGGTGGTTTCTGGATGGAAGTAGGTAGCAGTGATGTCTACGAAGAGGCCATTCTCACAACAGCAAAATTCTTAAGAACCCAAAAGCAATTAATTTCATTCGGTTTAGAGCTATATACTTCTCTTATCAATGGATCTTTGTTATTAGATTCCATCGATACACAGTCTCTCTCGACCATGAGAATATTGGATTTAACTGATCTCTTTACTTTCGGTGAAATTAGGTATTATCTCTACACTCTTATTTCTTCAAATTACATATCAATAACATTGTATTTCGTTATTTACTTTATTTCTGAATTTGGTAATTCCCTGGAAAAAAATGAATATTTAATTATGTTGTGTTGAATGTTTTATTTCAGTTGTGTGTCGGAGATAGTAGAACGATTCCTGCAGAAATATTCAAATTTGACAGAACTATTCCTGGAGTGGAGAGATTTTGGAGAGAAATCGCTGTCTTCTGTAGCAAATAACTGTAAGAATACTTTGAAATATATCCATCTGACAATTTACAACGATAGTAACCCCAAAATTCCTGTTGAATGCTGGGAAAATGTGATTTCACTGATTCCTGATCTTCGTACTGGATTTCAGATAGGTGAGTATTGATGGAGGTATACCTTTAGAATATTTTAAAGAGTTCTATCGGATGGACCTTGTCAATTTTGCAATAGCAACAATTAAATGACCGGGTCAATTGGAAACAGTAACAACAATGTAATGACCTCTCAATGCTCCGTCTAATCACTTTAGATACTCGCACTGAAAAGCATCAGAATTTATACAGTCCTGCTGTCGTGTGGCGAGACCGTGGAAGATTTTCTCTCACCGCTCCCTCGAAATAGAATGATATTCCCTCTCGTTGTGTTATTGTAGGTCGAAAAGATATGACTTGATTGTGTAGACCTGTTTCCGAACATTATACCCAAAGTGAAACGTTCATGAGTTTTAAATCTAGTGACTGAGGTGATAATGATCTAATCACTTCTCCGAATCCAAATTCCGGGAAACGTGTGCTAGAAGAATTCACGAACTTCATTGTGATGATGAAGCGACACCCCATCCTATTGTCACGGTTCTTTGTTATGTCCGTCACACACACTGGGAGATAGGGTTGTACTTGTGTCTAAAGTAGCGTTAACCATTCACTGTGTCATGGAAAGAAAACGGTACCACGATACCATTGGAAGAAATTCCAGACAAAGATGTAATTTATGGCGAATAAAAGCATGTTCTTCATCAACTAAGCGTCAAATGAGCCTACAGAGATGTTGCCTTTCGACTCAAATACATTTAATGACAGACACACATTGCTGTAACGTCACCCCAAATTCACCACGTTTTTCTGCCTACTGTTATGAATTATCACACAGATAAAGCGCGTTCAGTTTCACGTGATACTGGTGCTCATTTGAGGTGCATACACTGCTTTGTGCTTAGGTGAAGCATTCCGCGTGCCGGCTTTGTATTGGTATATTGTTATTCTTTTGAAACCTTTCAAACTGCGAACGAAAATGACTCTCAGAAAAAACTTGCCAAATTCATATGGTTCAACTTATAATTATTTTAATAATCTTTGTTTTCCTTAAAAGATTCTATAAAAGAATGGCATTTTGAGGAACATTCATTAAAGATGCGCGTTTTTCTGTGAAAGCTTTAAAAATAACTAGAAAATAGAAATTAGAGATAAAGTTAAAAGTTGCTCCCTTCGATAGCCAAGAGAGGCTTGAGGGATAGTGGGAGGTAATGCTCCCGCAGCTCGACCAATGTGAGGAAGTTGGGGGTCGATGGGGTAGCGCGACGCCCGACCGCCTTTAACTCCCAGGAAAGAATCCCAGTACCAGTTCTGTAGAAGGCTGGGTATACCCTTGGACCCGTTTGGAAGAGAAAGGATCATGACAAGTTATCTAGTTCAAGTACTTTTAGTCTGATGAAATCAATTCTGTTTTTGTAAGTGATTGTGAATAAAAGATTACTATGTTCCTTTTTGTTAAGGTTGTATCGGAAATTTTTATCGTCTTCATCCACTAAGTTTTTAACTAAGATCCACACCATAAATATTTAAAATACAAAATATGACTGTCAATTTTCATGAAGATGCATCATTGTGCTGTAAAAAGTACTTAAGTTTACACATACACACACACATACATCCACCCCCAGAAAAGAACAAAAGTAATAAATACCGATGTAATAAAACGAAAATATGAAGGAAATTAAACAGTTTCATGTAAGCAAACTTAAAAGCATCATTTTTTTCTGAACTGTAGTAAATCTTAGTAAATCTTCTAATGATTATAAGTAATATTATTTACTTTTTTTGAGTTATTTGTATTATTTAAAATATTTAAAATATTTTTTTCCGTTTTCTAGTTAAAAGACGTAACTTTGATCTATCTTTGTTGAAAGAGTTGCTACCAAGTAATCTTCCTATAAAGGATCTCGATGTAAGGAAGAATTCAATGGAACCAGAATTTCTTCAACATTACTATCAGAACTTTTCAAATACTTTAGGTAAAGATGTTTTCAGTTTATCCTAAGAACAAATATGACTGTTGTACATTCAATTGAAAACGAATGCTTAATAAATTTCAAAAAATAATGAAAACCTAACTTTTTTATGAATAGTGATATATGTATAGATTTATTTTCTTAAATTGGTCAATTGTTTTCCCTTTGCCTGATGATCTCAGCACATCTTTCCCTTGTGAAGAACATGCTCAAGAAGACAGTTGTCATGGTTTTATAAATAAGATCTTACTAATGAAGTAAAATACAAGAAAAGTAATGAAGATGGACACAACTGTAAAGCTACCAGGCTTTTAAGTTGAATTTCAGAACATTGGACATAAACTATTTCTTTTTAATTATTCATTAATTGCTTTTATTTCTATAATAGGCATTTATTTTATTACCAAATATTTAATTTGTTTGCAGTTTCTTTGTTATATTGAGATCTTTAGAAAGATCAGTTGAAATTATTGTATATGATAATAAATTAGAAATTATGTTTCTCATTATGTAAGATTAGTTTTGATTGATTTTTGTTATAAAGATTTATAAAATAAAATTTTAACACTTCGTCTTATGTGATCTTCTTAGAAACTCTCCAATTAATATCGACTGATGACGATGGGTTACCAGTGGATGATGAAATTTTGAATTTGATCACAAACTGTTCAAAATTGCGAATTCTTAAATTTCATGGCAAAATCAAGGCCAACACAATAAGAAGCATCATTGAATGGAGAATTCAAAGCGTTATTGGTAAGTTAAAACTGCTATTGTAGACCAAAATTAATAACAGTTTATTTCGAAATTCTACTAACATGTTGCACTTCCTACATTAAACGTCATTTCGAAATGATACATGGAGAGGCACAATTAAAGATAGTTCACCGTAACGTCGATAAGAACGTAACTGAATTGTTGGAGACACACTAATTTACATTTGGACACACTAATTTCAATTTGGACAACTCTAAAAAGAATTATTAGTTTATTCTGCACGTTTATGTCTCAAGTCAGCAGGCTCCAATTTCTTTTCATTCCATAGTTACTTCTTAGCTCCATGAAAGAAGAAAATGTAATGTAGAGAATGAACTGTGGAATATCAAAACCGTATTAATGGCTAAGATATGAAACGCCATCATCTATTCAATTTTTCACTGAATTTTCTTTTTTGATATTTTTAATATTAATATTTACTGACTGTAGTACACGATTTCAAAAATACATGTACACTACTGTTTGTTAAATTTCAACACCAGAAAAAAATCTTGCTATTAAAAATGAAATTTACTTACAGAATACTCATGTTTCAGTAGCACACTGAAGACTACAATTGCAGACCTATACAAGTTATTGTCGCTTCAACATGCTATTCCAACATGCTCGATATCCCAGACAGTTTCGATCAGGGAAATATCGGGAGAACATGCAGACTTGGGAAACCTGCCTTGAATGAAGAGGTCTTGGACATTAATGGGTCCCGATAGCGCATCGTATTCGTCTGGAATATAGTTCCAGGACATTTTTGAAGGAATGATATTAACTGTTTCTAAAACATCCCTAAAATATGCTGAGCAGTCCCTGAATTCGTATCAGACAAGATCATGAATTGATCCCAATGTCTGCAAAATATGACATTTTGCGTTGGGCCGCATGATGCTCTGCAAAACACATCTGTAAGATGACCCTTACCAAGCTGTCTTGGAACATGTATGCGATCATCGTCTGGCATGAAATTGAATCGTGACACGACAGAAAAAAAGACGTGTTGCCAATCAGCATACCAAAAACACTGTTAGAGACCCAATTGCAGCCTGAATCTGTAATTAAGAGCAAACATCTGCGAGTGACTAGTCCTTCGGTAAGCGGACAACGACGAATTGTGCTGGAGGAGACCTGTGACAGTCTGACCTGTGACAGTCTTCCATTGCTGTGCTAAAAAAATCAATGTCGCTGTTACATCGGTCATTACAGTAGTTCCGTTTCCTATTCAGTTCCTGAATTCCATAAGTCAGATTCTAATCTAAATAAGTTGCAACTTAGTGTTCAGAAACTAATTCTCTTATTTTAACAATCCTTCCTTTTTCAAAGTACGATGCTCACAACGCAACGTTTTTTGGTGAAGTGCTTAGTGAAACATAAGAAATAACCATTCTAACCAGTGTAGGCAGTATCTTTCTTCAGTAATTGCAGAAAATCGTGTTAACCACATATTTTTAACTTAAGACCTGAAAATTCGGGAGGCGCTGCACCGAAACCATACTAGGATTTTAACATACATTATATTCATGAGCATAACCCAATAACCCAATCTGTAGTACAAAAACTGAGGTATGTTCAAGCTAATATATCAATCTGGTATGGTGTTGGAATTTTCCCGAAAAGAAGTGTGTTTCCATTAGTTCACTAATTTATACGCACCTTGAAAATTAAATTTATAGTATTTAAGTAACTTATGTAAGTAATAAGAATTTAATTTTTAGTGATTTTTTTTCCCAGAAAATTGAAAATATCCATTTTTGTTATTCAAACGATGTTATAGAATTAAAGTAAGGATAGACTTTTATGTCGTTTCACGACTTTCGAAAAATAAATGAAATTAAAAAAAAAGAAAGGTTTTAAAGACAAAATTTTATAGAAAATAACCCTAAGCATTTCCAGAAACTTCTAGTTTTGGGAGTTTGTGCTTCATTCGAACATTAAATCAAACATTGTATATCTTTCTTTATAGGTTTACAGTCATTAACTATAGCAATTAGAAACCCAACTGTAAAAGAATTGGAGAAAGCAACTTGTTTAAGCAGCTACTATGAGAACGTCCTGAAAAGTGAAAATATTCCCTTCAAATTCTCTATATTCTATAACAATTTCTCAATAAACTTTAATGATCAAGAGGACAGTTATAACGAATCCAGCACTGGTGAGGAAGAAGAGGGGGAAGTTACAGAATCCAGCTCTGAGGAGGAAGAGGAGGAAGTAACTGAATCCAGCTCTGAAGAGGGAGAGGAGGACATTGAATCTAACATAGATGAGGAATCGGACACTGAAAACCATGTCTAATTGGGAAGGAAATCGAAATGATATTTTAATAGAACTTCACTTGCACGTGGTGTCAACACTGACGGGATTCGCTTTCTTTATTTTATTATAAACAAAAATATCTATTATGTTTTTATTTTTTAAAAATTATATTAAATCATGTTTCTCACATTATCCTACTTGACAACATTGACCACAGGCTTATAATATTTGAAATTACCCAGAAACTGATTGACGTAGTTTATTTTTATACAAATTTTCTTTAAAAAAAGATTTTAAGTTATTGACTTTATTTAGGTAATCCAGCGTCTTAATAATAATATTTTGTCTTTTTTTTATTGTTGGTTTTCCGCAAGTTTTACGTTGGGTTAGATCTGAATAAAAAAAAAGCTTGTATATTATTTCTTTCATGTTATTTAATTTAAAGTTTAAATTTCTTGAAAATGCCAAGTTTTTTTCTGTAAAAACACATTTTGTTTTTTTGAGGATTATAAATTGACACGAACCTTTAAATGAAAATTCTAAAAAATTCTATTAAAAAATTAAATAAAACACTTTTTTTTTGTTGTGGAGTTCCTGAATTTAACAGTTTTTCTGTTATTCATACAGATTCGATTTTGGAATTTCATTTTTGGGGGATATGCAATATTTTGTTATTTTCCACTATTATTTTTATTTATAATTGAATCTTGTAACAAATTTATAAAATTTCCATTTGAGAATAAAGAATCATTATAAAATGGAAATATTTCAATAAGACAAATCACTAAAACTTTTTATTATATTGATAAATTTGGACTTTATATATTGTCTTTTTTATATGTCTGTTATATATTGGCTGAACGAAATCTAATCAGGATTTAGTCTTTGCTAATGTAAGCAAAAAGTTCAGAAAATTTGAACATTATGCTTGAGGAATGGGGAGGAAAGTTATGTTATTGAAAGTCCGCACTTCATGTAAGGATCGACTTCATCTTGTCACAAACTGTTTTGCGGTTTGCACACATTTACGTGCGTCGCCGTCGAAGGTTTGAACAGAAAAACAGATTTAGTGACTTATTACTTAATCTCCGTCTTTACTTAGTAACTATAAATTATTAATATGAATTTTTTAAGAACATATCTAAATTTATAGCGTGGCAGTTAATTGAAAACACATTGAAAAAAAACGTTTCATGACATGCGTTCGAGAAACCTAACTTTACCATAAGAGAGATGATTATCGAAATATAAATATTTGGGTACGATATTCAGTCTATTTTTTCAAATGTTTGCTCAAGAAGTTTTAAATTTTTAGCTCTAAATATCTCCAAAATATCAATTTTTGATTCTTTTATAGCTAACCTAATTAGGAAAAAGAATAGGTTTACGTTATTATATTAACAAGGTCGATTTAAAAATTACGTCACCAACTTAATTAATGTTAAAAACAAGAATAAAAATTTTAAAAATATTTATGATAGGACAGGCAGTTTCGACTTGGACACTGCTAAATCATTACTGAAAGTCATCATCGCTTGAATAGAAATTATAGTCCGGATATATAAATATTAAACAAACGACCAGGTTATTGGTTTAAGCTTTGATGAATCGTGTTGTGGAAAGCAGGGATGAAAGTAAACACAGAAATCGTAGGTAATAAGTAAGAGTAATGTGAACAAAAGTCATAAATTAACATATGATTTTGTAACTTTTTTTGGTTTTCACTTTTTTAAGGATTAATTCGAAATAATATATCATATTTATTTTGGATATCTGGTTATTGAAGAATGGGAGAAATGTATCCAATAATTTTCTATACATTTTCTTTTTTGCATATTTTCAGAATTTTAGTTTTGTTGAAGATAGGGTATTGGGCGTTATTAATAGTATGTGATAAATTAAAGAGACATCAGCATAAAAATTCTTGCACGCGTATTTATGTTGGTAACGTCAATTCTTTAATGGATGACTACTTTCTTCATTTAGAAACACTTTCCATCTTAAATGATTCCTTTTCGTACAGAAATTTGTTTTATCATGTCTATTATAATATTGTTAGTTAATATTGTTAGGGTTTTGGTACGCTATTGATAACTTTCGCTTTAAAAATGAATTTTCTTTATTATTTAAACCTTTTATTTAGTTAATACTAACTTAGCAGAGGCTGGGTTTATTTATCTTTTTTTTTATTGTTGTTTATTTAATTATTAATAAAGCAAATTCAACGTGCAGTGAATTCCCATACGAAACAGAAAACAAAACGTCGGGACATAAATAAGGTTTCACGCGTACAGCTTAGACCTTATATTTGTATTACAAATCTCTATATATAAATGCGAAAACCCTTGCTGATTCATCACTAAATTCACTCCTTCCCATAGAGCCAAGAAACTAAAATTTGGCAGAATTTTTCCTTAACTACTTTCGGGACTTTCATTAACCACCCTAAGGAATATATTAACAGGAGGGGGAATCTTTCTTGAAGGATATGCATAGCTCTGACACGCCGCCAGTTGGAATCACAAAATTTCACTTGAGTGTTCTTTGTCAAAATCGAAAGGATGCGTATTCCACAAATTTTCGATATCCTAAGAAGATATTTCCTAAGAGATATAAATGGAGAGTGGGGGGTAAACTTTTTTGAAGAATATGCGAATATCCGAAACTGTTCAAGGTGGAAACCAGGAATTTGATATGAATGTTTTTTTTATATATAATAAATAAATAATATTAATTAATTTTAGAATTTTAAAAAAATTCTATATAAATTCTGTAATAAAAAATTAGCTTTATCTCAAAAGTTTCCGCTTTTAGTTCATTTTATGTAATTTGGTTTTTTGAATAAATAAAAAAAAATTACGTTACATATGAAAAAACTCCGAGAATACAATTATATCTTGTGACTACCCATTCGAGTTCCCGAGATTCAAGTTCCGTTTAAATTTGTAGTTAGTCATGACTATTCCCAAATCTCATGGTCAAACTTTGAGTAGGACTGCCAAGAATTATAGATATGACTGAAAATGGCTATGCTTTTGTTATGTATGATAACGATAGTTAAACTGTACCACAACAAGCCATGAAGGCCATGAGATTGCGCGAGATGATTAGGCTCCAAGGGATTCTAAACCTAATTTCAGATGGTCAATCCGACGCTCGTCCGCCTTTATCCCTAGAGTAAGGAACCCGGTACCCATTTGAGAGAGGGCTGGGTGAACCTTATGCTCCGTCTATAGAAAAAATAAAGATGGTATCATGATAGCGATGGTAGTCTTTGGAATTTTCAAAAACGGAAACTGAATTGGAATGTTTCTGTTTTTCAAGCTGAGCTGCGGGCTATTCTCACAGCCCTGATCTGAGGGTTCGCTTACAGTGGGTAAGCATTCTAAGCCCTCTTGAATCCCTTTTAGCCGTCATTTCTGATTTCTAATTTACTCTTACTGCCGTGTCTCTTTGCTATTCAGATAAATTTGAAAGGTTAGCTGAATAAATCTTCTCGCTATTGCGGCTTCCTGTGTGAATGGAGCACTCCTATTTTGGGGAAAAGCACATTTTGGGCATACTTGAAACTGAACCTGCTGATAGCGTTGCTAAGAAGGCTTCTGCCCTCCCTGATGTTCACTTAGTTGATGTTGATTCCTCGATCTTTCACAATTTAAACGCCAGTACTGTCGTGATACTTGGCAGTATGAATGGACGCAATCAACGAAAAAAATTAATTTATTAGGTCAGTAACGACCATCTTTTAGTAAATTTTATCTGATCTCAGGCATTTAAATGCCTAGCTTTATCGTTTAACTTGTTTAATTATTTTCTCTGTCTGTTAGAGAAGATGCATATAAGGTATTTTTCCAATAAACTTTTAGAGAAAAATGTGCGAGTTATACGCAGCAAAATATGGTGATTTAATTTATTTGAAAATAAGCTCCGACTTTTGTTATTCTTTAATTTATTTAAAGAATTATTTAATTTATAATTGAGAATATTTGGCTCTTCCTAGACCAGGCTCGCACTATTCTTAATCACATCTTGGCCAATCCAGACCTTTCTTCTCCCTGTTGGGATCCTAGTTTTTTATAGCTCATTGAAAACTGTTGCAATGGCAAATGTCACCGGTGAATGACTGTGTTGTCTTTCTTGTCTCTGCATGAGTATCTTTCTTTCTTTTTCAGTCGGATGCACTGTAATAATTTCACTGTAATAATTTGATACGATTTGCATCAAAATCAATGCTGTAAAATGTTTTCGTTTCAAATCTTTTTCAGTCGGATGCATGTTAACGATATTTACAAACGATACATCAGAAAACTATTATCGAAAGTTACCTATACATTAGGATCTATCAAAGCTGTATGATATTCAAAGACGTACTCTTTTCCAGTTTAAATTAGATGTGTACTTCCTATCAGGGAGGAATTAAATTTCTGCACTTGCTTTAAACATGGCTTTATGATTTGCTCTGTATTACAGTGGCACAACATGACTTATCTCCCTATTCCAAATAACGAGAACAACTGGATAATCTTGGTTTTGGTCCTAGGTAAGAAAGTAATCTATAATCCGTCTCAAACCTCTGTAGATCATTGTTAGGTTCATAACATTGACATTAACAATAGTGAATGCTTACAGTGGCACTGAATTTTATTTACCCTTACTCAATTATTGCTGTGAATCCATAGAAAAAGTAAATGCTGTTATTATTGTCAGTCTTGTAACAAAGGTTAATTTGAGTCATTTCAAAATTATTATCAAAGCACTGAAATTACAACAATTCTGACTATGTGAACTATACGTTTTTCATTCAATTATTCATTAATAAATACAATGCAAATGAAATCACACATCAAACAATAGTCACCAAATAGGTTAAGATACTGAAAAATTTTTCATTGATGGCTGATTCTGACTGATTCTTTATCATGGAGGTTTTCTTCGAATATGATTCTACAATTCGAAGAAAATCTCCATCGTAGAAAATTCACTGTACTGAATTCATTCTATTTTACTTGGTTTGCTTCGGATGATGGCGATGACGTCTAATACTTTTAAAAATCTACCTCTGGAAATATTGGTGGAGATTTGTTCTTATCTCAATATTGAAGACAGAAAAAAATGTCTGTTCCACGTGCAAATCGTGATATAATGTTGTTCACTCTCCTATTCTGTGGCGTTCCTTCACCCTTAAGTTTGTTGGTGCCATTCACAACTACAGAAATTCAGTTTTAGTAGCTTCAAACTATGGCCACTGTTTGAAATGCCTAAAAATTATTACTGAGCCCAATGATGTGGTTGAAGAACACAGGATTGCTTTTGGATTTTTTGTGGACTTTTTGAAAATGTAAGTTGTTGTTATCCTTATTATTATACATTTTTATAAGTTATACAGATGCAGGGCCGTCGCGTGGTTTGTTGGCGCCCGGGGCAAGATTTCGTCAGGCGCCCCCTGAATCTCCAATTCAACAACCAAAAAAAAAAAAAACGCAACGAATCTCCAGGTTCAACAACTAAAAAAAAACGATTCAACAACAAAAAAAAAAAAAAAAAACAATCTCCTGTTGTCGTTGCCGCGGCGCCCCCCTAGCCGCGGCGCCCTAGGCAAGATTTCATCAGGCGCCCCTCAATCTCCAATTTAACAACCAAAAAAAAACTGAATCTCATTTTACCGTTGCCGCGGCGCCCCCCCTAGCCGCGGCGCCCAGGGCGATCGCCCCGGTCGCCCTGCCAACGCGACGGCCCTGTACAGATGCAGTACAGCCGAAAATTCTGAGACTTTATTTCTCCTTCGAATGAATTCACATTGAAGTTTTTCCAAAAGTTCGAAACATTACACATTCAGAGAATAGCTGAAAAATAATATATTCTGTAAGCATTTTGGAAATGACAGAAAATGAGAAATAAAATTTAGGGTCACTGAGATAAATTTTAGAAAGGGGACATTTAGGAAACTTAAAGTTTTGAGACATTCAAGAGCCCGAAAATATTCACGTAATCAACGGAAACTAAAACTGAAACTCGGGTTTCAAAATTTCCCGCTCAGACCTAAAATAGTAATATTAAAATATAGAGTAATGTATAAATACTTAAGGTTCCACCTTATTAATCTGTAAAGTTTAAATTACGTTTTTTTAAATGCAATAGGAAAGAAGTTAACGATTTTCAATTTTTAAAGTGTTTCCTAATTGTTTAGTTCAGATACAAAATAAATAAATACGAAGAGTAAATATAAAGAGTAAATTATAAAAACAGTGTTTTTAAGGAAAAAAATAGTTTTTTTTTTGGTTTTTGATACTTTTTGCTGCTTTTTTTGAAACGATATTTTATTGCTAGCATTCCGTATTCTACAAAAATAAATCACTTATTGCTTTTCCGATGTCACAACCCGTTTCTTTGATATCTTGCTATCATGGCATATTTTAGATTTCACCTAAGGTTTAGAAACCCCGTACTATGTTTTGGAGAAACAAAAACGATTTAGAACAAAGACTAAATACATATATTCGTCTGTTCGTGAACAGGATAGTTTAACCATACATCCTAAAACTCTGGAATGTAGTTAGAAAGAAGATTTTGTTGAAGAAGGAAAGTATAATGAACATCGAGAAAAGAAAAAGAATTATATCCATTTGTTTAAAAAGATGGTATTAAAATTTTTAGATTTTTATGTGGTTTTGCTATGCAGGCACGAAATTTATATCTTTGGGCTTTTGTTTTTTTTAACAAAATTATTCTAGTTAGAAGTCGGAGTAATTGTAATAAATGATAAGCCCAGAATTAAAGGATATTAAATACAAATTTAAGACCGGTAGTTGTTTGGTAAAACGTTCAAACCTTGAAATATAGTGAAGAAATTAATCAATTTCAATTGATCTCGTCTTCTGAAATCTATAATATTTATTTGGAATTTAATTTTTACGGTTTAATTGTATTAGTGCAATAATTTTCAAATGAAAACAATTCGTATCCTTAATTACAAAGTAACGAAAAATACTAATTTATTTGATTTATTTCAATTTCATTTTTAGACTCTTGGACACCAATCAGCTTCCGCAATTGGAGAAATTCTTTATCAGTGGTATATGGACTGAAGTATGTAGCAGACATATCTACGAAGAGGCCTTTCTCACAACAGCAAAGTTCTTAAGAACCCAATAGCAATTAAATTCATTCTCTGCACATCTATTTACTTCTATTATCAATGGATGTTCGTTATTAGATTCCATCGATACACAGACTATGAGTATATTGGATGTCAATGATCTCTTTACTGTCGTGAATAGAAGGTATTATCTCTACACTTTCATTTCTTCAAATTAAATATCACTAAGATTGTTTTTCGTTATTTCCTTTAATTCTGCATTTTGTAAGGACCTGGAATATACTGAATATTTAATTATGCTGTTTTGACTGTTTTATTTCAGTTGTGTGTTGGAGATACTAGAACAATCTCTGAAGAATTATTCAAATTTGACAAAATTATTCCTGGATTGGAGATATTTTGAAGAGAAATTGTTGTCTGTTGTAGCATATAACTGTAACAATACTTTGAAATATATCCATCTGACCTTTTTTGATGATATGGATAGTAACCCCCAAATTTCTGTTGTATCCTGGGAAAATGTAATTTCACTGATTCCTGATCTTCGTACTGGATTTCTGATAGGTAAGTATTGATGGTGTTATACATTTCAGAATATTTTAAAGATGTTTATCAGATGGAACCTGTCAAATTTTGCAACAGCAAAATTGAATGACCACGTCAATTGCAAAGAGGAACAACAATGTAATAACCTATCAATGCTCCCTATAATCACGAAGATACCTTCTCTGAAAACCATCAGAATTTATACAATTCTGCTGTCGTGTGACGAGACTCTGGCAGACCTTCTCTCACAGCTCCCTCGAAATGGAATGATATTAGCTCGCGTTGAATTATTGTAGGTGCAAAAGATGATGTGTCTTGGATGTGTAGACATGTTTCCGAACATTTTCCAGATACCGGGAAACGTCTAATGGAGGAATACAGAGCTTCATTGTAATAATGAAGCGACAACCCATCCTATTGTCACGGCACTTGGTTATGTACGGCACACACACTGGGAGGTACGGTTGTACTTGTGTCTTCCGTAACTCCAATTAAAGTTAACCATTCACTGTGTCTTGGAACGAGAACGGTCCCACGATTCCATTGGAATAAATTCCAGGCAAAGCTTTAATTCATGGCGAATAATACCATATTCTTTAACAAGTAAGCGTCTTGCTGCAGAGATATTGCACTTCGACTAATAACTAAATTTCAGACACACATTGCTTTATTGTCACCCCGAATGCACCACATTTCTCTGCCGGTGTGAATTATCACACACAGATAAAGCACGTTCAGTGACACGAGGTGCTGGTACTCATTGAGGTGCATACCCTGTGTTGTACTTAGGTGAAGCTTTCCGCGTACTCTTTGTATTGGGATATTGTTACTCTTTTGAAAACTTTTAAACTGCTATCGAAAATGACTCCCCGAAAGAACTTGCCAAATTGACATTATCCAAGTTATAATTATTTTAATAATATTTGTTTTCCTTAAAAGTGAATCGCAGATTTTATAAAATAATGGCTTTTTTGGGGAATATTCATTAAAGATATGCATTTTTCTGATGAAACTTTAAAATTTGAAATAAATAACCGAATGTAACGATTTCATTAAAAAAGTATCCAAAGTTTCTCCGAATTAAACAAAAATGTCAGTAAAAAAATACTTAAATACATAAATATAAAAGAAATAAACGGATTTTCTACTTTGGTCAGGACTAAATTTGAATACTTTATAGTTTTTTTTTAAATTTTAAATTAAACCAAAGTAATATTATTCAGTATGATTAGGTTTAGTAATATATAAAATGATAACCAAGACAAGCAAACAATAAATCAATCAGATTCCGCACTCCGAGCTATCACCGGCATCTTGGATGACTGTTTCGTCCTCTTTCAAATTCGTCACTCAGAGAAACCTCTCGATTACAGTCTCAGAAAGTGCGAAACGTTATGGATCCGCTCTCGCTCTTGAAAACGCAGACATTGCAAAAGAAAACTAAACAAAACAATACAAAAAGTGTCAAACCCCCTATCTACGAACTCCTAGGCACAAAAGGATTTCCAAAAACCGAAAAGAACACATGTAAATTTAACCATTTCAAATAAAAAAGAATTTAAAGTGACAATAAAATACATAAAATTATAAACAAACTTAGCACAAAGAAGCTAAAAAGATTTCGCACGTCGAGCTGTCATCGGCAGGAGTCTGGGACGAATGTTTCGTCCTCTTTAAGACTTTGGGAGAGACAGTGGAAACCTTAATCCTTTTCTCACCTTCTGAGACTGTCCTTGAGGGACTGACGAGTCCTATAGAGAACGAAACGGTCGTCCCGGACTCCGGCCGGTGACAGCGTGGGTTGTGAAATCTTTTCGTTTCTATTGTGGCTTCCTTGGTTATCACTTTATGTATTATTAGACAGGTTAAATTGTTTTTTATTAAAAAACTATTTAGTAATACTTAATAAATAGCTTGTAATTTCATAATTCTAGAAAATTATAATATGATTACTGAAAAAAAAATCATTATTGAGGAAGTTTCTTTAAGAACTTGAAGCTTTTCATCTTAAAACAATGCGTTTTGTAATTTTCCATTGTTTACTAAATTGTAAGAAAAAAATGTTAAACTACATGATTATTCTTATTGTATCAACTAACTTCAATCTAGATCAATTTTCGGAAAAACTTCATTGCTGACAAGGTATACAAATCAAATATTTTAGTCTCATGAAATCACTTGTGTTTTATTAAGTGATTGTGAATAAAAGATTACTACGTTCCTTTTTGTTTCCGTTCTTCCGGAAATTTTTATCGTCTTCATGTGGTAAGTTTTTAACTAGGACCCACACCATACATTTTTTAAATACAAAATATGACTGTCAATTCTCATGAACATGCATCCTTATGATCTAAAAAGTATTTAAGTTTACACCTTCACACACATACATCCACTCCCACAAAAGAACAATAGTAATAAATACCGATGTAATAAAACTAAAATATGTAGCAAATAGAACAGTTTTATCTAAACAAACGTAATAGTATCATTTTTACTGAACGGTAATTGTTAAGTAAATCTTATAATGAAGCTCAAATGTTAATTTTTGATTTATTGAGTTATTTGCATTTTTTAAAATATTTTATATATTTTTTTCGTTTTCTAGAATACAGAGATGACTGTGAACTACCTTTGTTGAAAGAGTTGTTTCCAAGTAATCTTCCTATAAAGGATCTGGATTTGAGGAAGAATTCAATACAACTAGATTTTCTACATTATTGTCAGAACTTTTCAAATACTTTAGGTGAAGAAGTCATAAGCTTATACTAAGAACAAATATGACTGTTGTACATTCAATTAAAAACGAATGCTTAATAAATTCACAAAAATAATGAGAACCTAAGTTTTTTATTAATAGTGATATATATATATACAAATTTTATTATATATACATATCTGAATGTTAACATTTATTATCATGAACGTTTTTGATATTTGATATTTAACAACAGAAATCCAACGTTACAATAGTTCGTAGACCTCACCGACCATCACTTTTTCAAGCCTTACACATTAGGGAAAAGTATCCATCATTATTTGGAGAAGAAGAAGATGGTTTGTTTTCCATAATGTGTTCGACTTGAAATAAGGAGACCGGTGAAGCGTCCGAAATATTGTAATGAAGGATTTCTGTTGTTAAATAAACGAGTTTAAAAAGTTTAGTAAGTTTTATTATATTTCTTGAAGAATTATGATTAGGAGGGTTTGTTTGAAATCTGTTCAATTGTAAAAATTAGATAGGAAAATTGTTCTGGATAATAATTATATTTTTTTATTTAATTACTCCATTAGATTCTATGCATGGAGAGTTATTCCAAATTAGATACTTCCATTTATCACTTCCAATTTGAAAAATAGTTCCCAGAAATAAAAATCTCAAAACCACCTTTCATCCTTAGAGGCTAGTTCGTTTATTCTAAAAGTCCTAAGAAAACTACCAAAGGAACTGAAGATTCCACAAAAAAAAACAAAATAATAATTCATTAAATTCATGATCAAAATATCTCTTGTCAATAGAAGAATTGCTGGGTTACTAAACATGGTATTTATTTATCCCTAACTTATTTTATTTGAATCGAGAAAATAGTTTTTTTCTGCTTGATTGATGTCGCCACCTGTATTTGTATTGAAAAGATTTTATTCGAAACATAATTTACTACATTAGTACATCTAACTCGTAAGTTTTAAAATATAGGAAATTTCTATTTCTGTAGAAAAAATTCTCCAGTTTTACTGATGTGGAAAGATGGACAAGCGTTGGATTGGCCAATTTTTTTCCCATTGCCAGATGATCTCAGCACATCTTTCTCTTGTGAAGAACATTCTCATGAAGACATTTGACATTATTTTATAAATAAGATCTTACTAATGAAGTAACATTCAAGAAAAATAATGAAGATGGACACAACTGTAAAGCTACAAGGCCTTTTAAGTCGAATTTCAGAAAAATAGACATACGCTACTTTTTTTAAATATTAATAAATTGCTTTTATTTCTATATTAATTTATTTTAATTCTATATTTAATTTGTTTGCAGTATCTTTATTATATTGGGATCTTTAGAAAGATCAGTTGAAATTATTATATATGATAAGAAATTAAGAATTATGTTTTTCATTACGTATGATTATTTTTGATTGGTTTTTGATTATAAAGATTTATTAAATAAAATTTTAACATTCCGTCATTTGTGATCTTCGTAGAATTTCTCAAATTAATATCGATGTATGATGATGGGATGCCAGTGGATGATGAAATTTTGAATTTGATCCCTAGCTGTTCAAACTTGCGAATTTTTTCCTTTAGTGGCAAAATCAAGGTGAACACAATAACGAGCTTCATTGAATTGAGAATTCAGAGAGTTGTTGGTAAGTTTAAACTGATATTGTAGACCAAAATTAATAACTGTTTCTCTGGAAATTCCAACAACGTGTTGCAGTTCCTACATTATTCTTCAAAATGATACCTGGAGATGCACAATTAAAGGTAGTTCAATGTCCATAAGGACGTAACTGAATTGTTGGAGAAACACTAAATTGTATTTGGACAACTCTGAAAAGAATTATTATTATAACTTGCTTGTTTATGTCTCAGATCAGCATGCTCGAATTCCTCTTCATTCCACTTCTTAGTGACTTCTTAGCTCCATGAAACAAGAAAATTTAATGTAGAGAAACTCTGATATTGTACTGAATGAACTGTGGAAAATCAAAACCATGTTAATGGCTAAGATATACAATGCCCTCATCTATTCAATTCTTAACTGTTTTCTCTTTATTCATTTTTTCAATATAAATATTTACTAAAAATAGTACAAGATTTGAAAAATACATGTACACTATTGTTTGTTAAAATTGCTATGCCAGGAAAGAATCTTTCTATTAAAATGAAATGTGGTCATAAAATAATCATGTTTCAGTAGAACACTGAAGACTACATTTGCAGAGCTATACTAGTTATTGCCGCCTTAAATTTCCAAAATGCTATATGTCCCAGACAGATCCATCAGGGACACATCGGGAGAACATGCAGACTTGGGAAAAACTGCCGTTAATGGAAGAGGTCTTGGATGTATCAACAACATCCCTGAATTATCGCCGGCTGTTGAGGGTTCCCAGAAATCGAATCAGACAAGATAGTGGTTTCATCCCAATGTCGCTCCAAACAAAGACATTTTGTGTTGTGCCGGTATGATGCTGCGCAAAACACATCTGTAAGCTGACCCTCTACCACGCTGTCTTCGAACAAGTATGCGACCATTCTGGGGTATGAAATTGAATCGTGACACGTCAGAAAACAAGACGTGTTGCCAATCAGCATACGAAAGTCTCTGTATCTATAACTTACATTATAGTCAAAAGTATAACCCAATCTGAAGTACACAAAGTACATAAACCTGAAGTATATTTCAAGCTAATACATAAATCTTATAAGATATTGGAATTTTCTCAAGCAGCAGTGTGTTTCCATTATTCTAGTAATCTGTGCGCACCTCGATGTCAATAAAATTTAAAGTATTTAAAGAAGTTATATAAGTAATAAATTAATTTTTAGAGGTTTTTTTTCAAGAAAATGAAAAGTTTCCATTGTTGTTATTCAGAAGATGTTTGTAGAATTAAAGTATTGTTTTTGTCTTTTTCACGACTTTCGAAAAATAAATAAAATTAATAGATAAAAAAAGGTTTTAAAGACAATGTTTGTGCTTCATTCGAACATTAAATTATACTTTGTATATCTTTCTTTACAGGCTTACAGACATTAACAATAACAATGAAGAACCCAACTGTAAAAGAATACAAGAATGCAACTCGTTTAAGCAACTACTACAAAAACTTCATCAAAAGTGAAAATATTCCCTTCAAATTCTTTATAGCTTATGACGCCTTCCCATTAGACGGTCATGTTCTAGAGGACAGTTATAGCGAATCCAGCAGTGTTGAGGAAGAAGAGGATGAAATTACTGAATCCAGCTCTGAGGAGGAAGACGAGCACATTGAATCTAACACAGATGATGAATCGGACACTGAGAATCATGCCTAGTTGGAAAGGAAATAGAAATTAGATTTTAATAGAACTTCACTTGCACAAGCTATCAACACTTACGGGATTCGCTGTCTTTGTTTATTATAAACAAAAATATTAATTTATGTTTATTTTTTTTAAGTTATCTCAAATCATGTTTCTCACATTATCCTACTTTGACAAGATATTGTATCATTAACCAAAGGCTTATAATATTTAAAATTATTCACACACTGATTGATGTAGTTTATTTTTATACAAATTCTCTTTAAAAAAAAATTTAATTTATTGTCTTCTTTTTAGGTACTCCAGCGTCTTAATGATAATGTTTTGTCTTTTTTTTTATTCTTGGTTCTCCGCAAGTTTTAGATTTGGTTAGAACTGAATGAAAATAAGACTTGTGTATTATTTCTTTTATGTTATGTACTTTTAAAGTTTAAATTGCCTTTAAAATGGCAACTTTTTTGTGTAAAAAAACATTTTTTTTTAGTTGTAAGGATTATAAATTAACACGAAACTTTAAACGAAAATTCTAACATTTTAATAAATAAAAATAAAAGACATTATTTGTTTTTTGGGAAGTCCCATAATTGCGTGATATGCTAAAGCCTTTTACAGTTTTTCTGTTGTTCTTGCAAGTTCGATTTGGCAATTGAATTTTTTTTTGGATATCCAATAGTTTATTTTCTACTATTACGTTTAATTATAATTAAATCTGTAAGAAATTTATAATATTTGCAATTGAGAATAAAGAATC